>DWFT01000023.1:0-18513 GCA_018246795.1 Microceris patrobas patrobas
TGTCAAGTCTGCCAACCCGCACTTACCAACGTGGCAGATTACGGCGTTAACCCTACCATTTTGAAAGGAGAACCGTGTGCCAACAGTGGAATGATGAAAGGATCAAAACAAAAAGATTACAAATTATTGTCGAATGTTTTACTATTAAATGTGACGTCACTGTCTATACGCATGACCGTATATGTACTGGTTAAATTCGCGTACGTATTTCGTATTTCGGGCTGGCCCGACTAGTTCAGGGCCGATAAACCCAGCGGGAGTTCATGATGAAGGAACTCGTATAGGTCTGAAATTAATCGTCAGGCCATGTTGAAAAACGTATCTTTAAGGTGTTCTCGTTTGTTCAGGTGACATGCCAGCTCGCGAAGGAGATTCAGCTGAAGCACAGAGCGCCCGTCATCGGGATCACGGTGCTGGACGGGGCATCCGTGCCGCTGCCCGACCCGTTGGAGGTTAGCTGCTGGTATCAGTTGATAAAAAAAATATGTAATAGGTATATGAAAATGTTAGTAAGGTTTGGTAAGGCGGATGTAAAACTTTAAAATTAAAGTGTATTTCTCACATTGTTGAAAATAGTTGTCAATTATAATTATGGACTTACTGCTTTGGTACTGCTTTACTGCTACTGCTTTACTGTTGGACTTACTGCTTATTGAATCATATTATTGTAATAAACGTAAGAATGGCTGTAAAAATATTACCAAGTATCATTAAGAGTTTCTTTAACGATGTTGATATTTAGGGTGGATTTTGACATAATATAATTTAGGTTTAAAACTAAATTTCTTTTATTAATTAATTTCTATGTATCGTGACAAACATTTTTGGCAGGTATACTAGTTACTTGCTTGCTGATTGTTTTTTGTAATTTGATTGTTTCATTGGTAGAGTGATCGGAAGCGCGACTGCTAATCGATAGTCTCTGAGTTCGATTCTCCCCGTTCGGGAACCATTGCATTTGAATTCGACTCACCCCCTCCATGATGGGATGTGGGAGCGTGGGGAACACGTACAACTCATCTCCATCTACCCCTTCGGCGATAACAGACCTGTTTTACGTTTGGATTTGGAACCTAGTTGGAGTCGAGTGTGAAAATGTCCAAAGCATAACAGGCAGTAACACAAAATATGTCCCGAACGGGAGCGTAACGCGTGCGGTGGTGGTGCGCAGGTGGAGCGCGGCGTGGCGCCGCTGCCCGAGGCGGGCGCGCACCGCGTCGTCATCACCTCCGAGGAGCAGTTCAAGGTGTTCACGCTGCCCGCCCTCAAGCCGCACCACAAGTACAAGCTCACCGCGCACGAGGGCGCCCGGGTACGCATGCGGCCACTCACCTCACTCTTCACTCATCTTCACTCTTAAAAAATTGTTATTTATGCATAAAAAATACGATTCTGTATTGTTTGAAATCAGATGATAGTGTGTTAATTATCGCAATACATAATTACTAGAATACATAATTACTAGTATTGATACTGTAATTAATTCAAAATAGAATAATTATATTCAATATATACAAAAGTTGAAATAATTTGTGATCCAATTGTTACATTTCATTAACGTGATCTTTGGAACATTTTTACTATTTAAAACGACGCTAATATTTACTAGGTACATGTATTTTACTATTATATAAACATAAACACTTTATTGTTAATGAAAGCGAGTTCAGTATAATATAGACAATATTCTATGTATCGGCAGGTGCGGCGCTGCGCGTTCGCGTGGTTCGAGTGCGGCGCGGCGGGCGCGGCGGGCGCGGCGGGAGCGGGCGGCGAGCGGCACCGCGAGTGGTGCCTGCTGTGCCTCACCAACCTGGGCGACTGTCTGGTGCTGTCGCCCGACCTGCGCCGCCAGCTCAACGCCGCCGCCGTGCGCAAGGAGGACATCAAGTCAGGGCACTCATTAAACATACCTTGACATTTTAAACCTTTTATTACACCCGCCTATGTTCCCTAAACATGTAAATAAGTGAGTGTGATACATTCCTGCACTCCGCCTTTCATATTATTACCTCCATAACAGAATAGTTTTTTTGTCATAATTATTTAAAAATGCTAATTCGGCTTGTTCTACGTAATCACATACAAATATTTTTAGTATAACTAAGAAAATCTCGACCGCTAGCGTATCAACAACCAAATTTTTGGATACCATGTCACATGAACAACAAAAATGACATTCGTTTCGGAAGTGATCTTAGACAATAATATTTCGCATCTGAACATTTAAACTATCTTTTTCAGTGGAATATCAAGTCTGTGCTTCTCGAAACGCGGTGAAGCTCTCTACTTACATTCGTCTTCAGAACTACAGAGGATCACGCTGTCCGCCACCAAAGTATTATTTTTTTTAAATTATATGCACTATTTTCCATACAAAGAAAAACCAACCATAGTCTTTAAGAGAAACATTGTGTCATCATGCCATGTCTTTTATAAGGTAAGCAAGGATTAGCAAGTGTCAAATATCTATTCCTTACAGACCTCATTCGAAAATATGTGTGTACTACAATTAAATCTCCGAAATTGACATTTACAAATATGAAGCATAGGAGCGTGCATATATAAAGTGAATAATGGAGAAAAAACACTTGAGATCTGCAACGATAGATATTCGGCACTCGGTACTCTGCCTTCCTCGTAAGGAACCTGGCATGAAGATATTTACCACAATTTATTCTAGATTGTAATATGAGTACAAAAAAGAAACCCTGAATGATACAACTTTTGGCCTCTTTCAGGTGACAGTAGCACAATGCCATATAATCCTGTCGCCGTGGGCCGCGGCGCTGCGCGGCCCGCCCGAGGACGGCCCGCTCACCAACGGGGAACACAAGGTAGGGTAAAAACTATTTTATAAACTAATTTTCCGTATTTAAAGGTAAAATTGTCTGGAAGTTCGTTAGTGGTCTATTTTAATAATCTTTCGCGTGATTCATGACATTCTTTAAATAATAGCAAACAATTCATTGTTAATTCAAAAAAGGACGTGATATCTACTTGATATCATGAATGTACATATTTAAAAAAAATCGTACACAAAAAGTTATCCATTCTGACTCTTGTCCTGGTCCTTTCCATGGAAGATTGCGACTAAGTATATACATATGCAATAAAAAAAATATACATGATTACATCATTCAGAAAGATTTTAATATGTGTGCCGACTTTACCGAATATACAAGAGGCCATGAAAGTGCACTAGGACCATATCATTTGCATATCCTTAGTCTCTGCCTACCGCAAAAGGAAACAGGCGTGACAATATGTACGATATAACCTCAGGAGGAGGTGGCTGAGACGGCACACGACGTGACGGCCGCGTCCGCCGACATCACGGTGGACTCCGTGCGCGACCACACCAACACCGCTGCGCCCACAGAGCCCGAGCTCAACATCAACTTGCAGGTGCGTTTCATCTCGCAGTGCATTGGAACTTGTACTTTGGAAAGTAGAAAAAGGGCTAGAAAGATAAATTATAAGAGCACTGAGCCCTTTATATATGCATTTACAAATGTTAATCTAAGGTTGTGCTTATATATTGGTAGGAATACAAATAAATAAAAGAATAAATAAAGAAATAGCTGTTAAAGATGCACGCTTAGTAGTAGCGGGCTGGCCCAGCGCATAAATCTTGCCATATAGTAGATCAATACAATTAGTATTAAAATGGACTTCAGTCATGACTACTACAGACTTAAAGTACATCAATGACAACCCCACTTGCAGAATTCACAAGTGAACACGAGCTCGATGGTCGTGAAGACGACCACCCGGACGACAATCAATGACAATAACGCGGATGGCGTCACCAGCACCACCACCACTACCACGAGCTCCACCACCGAAAACAGTCAGTATACCACTCCATTATACCACACTCTTACAAACAATAAACTACACACACGCAGACGCACGCAATAGTCCGTAATATTATACAGGAATATATTATATTTTTCAGAACTAGTAAAAAAATAGGCTTTTTTTAAAATTCGATCAACTTTTTTGTAAATGAAAATTAAAAACACGAGTCACTGATCTAATTTTAGAATTAATACACAGCTTACAATGACTAACACATTTTATATTGCCGTTAAATTATTTCATTATTGGGCAGAGAACAATCACAATCCATGCAATGCCTCTCAGCCCAATTATAGTGAAAACAGTATAATTATAACTATATATTGTCCGTAAGAGCGTCCTTTCGTGATTATTTGAATTGGTTAAAAAACATTTATCGTTAATAATTGATCTACTTACATTAAATTAAACATATGTTTAACAATAAAAAAATAATCAAAAATAAAGTTTTGTATTAAAAATAGCAAATGTCTATAAAAATGTCTATAGTCTATAAAATAATCGAATTTATCTATAACTATCTGAACTAAACTTGATGTCTTTATACTACACCTTCTTCATCATGTATTACATCAGTCTGTTCATACATTCATTTATAGTACTCAAGGTTGTTACCGCGTAAACGTAACATCTCGTCCGTAATCCCCAAGGAGTAGACAGAAGTGTTTTATACTCCATAGAAGTGAAAATATTATGTTTCACCAGTTATTAATATTATCGATTTGTATTACTTATAGCTATCATTTATATAAATTACTTCATGGTGCTCTAACAGATAAACGATAAGTATTTTTACATTGTCATAAATCAATTAATTTATGTGAAGATTAAAATATATTAAACTTTTTCGCTTGCCTGACAGCAGTCCCAACATTGGGCATGTTAGTGTGCATTGTACCTCATAGTAGCTTCATACTCAGTAAATAATTTGCATGAATGAAATATATCCGCCTGAAACTTGCTTAACACATTTATTGAATGTATGCCTCTGAAATGCATAATGATAATTTGCAAGTATACTGGCTGTTAAGTGTTATTTATTTTTATTTTGACCAATCAACAAACAGATCCGAATTTTTATATGTACATGTACAATTATTCCTATTTCTGGATACTTATATAAAGTCCCCCATAATATTAAAAAGTCTTTTTCTCAGTAATAAATTGTATAACTTGAAAACAAAAACAAAATCTTGAATTCTTTTGTCATGGATATTATGTTACATTTAGATTTCACTGTTTAATTTTGTCATACTGCAGATTTGTTGTACAACAGTTAGTTGGAATGTTACTGTAACGGTTATAATTATTAGTGATGGCATAGTATGTTCACATTGCATATACATCTATATTCAAATTATAAACTTATATAAAGAAAGATACACAGCTCATTCTGATCTAAATATATATTTTTTTCTTTTATAACATATGTACCTATGTAATATATATTTTTTTAAGTTGAAGTTATGTTTATGAACGTTGGTTTAATGTTGCCAGTTAAATCATCATGTATAATTAAAATCCAATTTAAGTGTGACAGAACCTCATTTAAGTTTCGAAAAATTATATTGTCTATTTATAATAAGACTATTTTCTTACCAAGGTTACATTGGTTATTCTTCCAAGAAGAATAAATTGATAACTAGTTTTTGTTTAAAAATCTCTCCCTGTATCGGGATATTTTAAATTGTAAAACTATATTCTGGTTATTATATAAGAATTATTATTATTTAACGTTATCTCTTCGTATATAGTTTACTATTAACTGGTGCAATAAACTGATATAATTTTTACAATCATCACCACTATATCCTATAATTAAGTTCATTCGCTTCTCATATCACAAGTACATACATACATATTATATATGTTATCATCAACCTGTCCTTATGTTTGTATGTTTGACGCGCGCTTTGTGTTTTTTGTTTGTAGTCCTAGAACACAGTCGCGAGGAAGGCGTCATCACCCGTATCGAGGTATCCCACACTTTGCTTTAATATGTTACCTTACTTACATGTAGCCAGATATGTGCCGGACAAGTCCATACTACTTCCATTCAATATTGACAGCCATACATTGACTTTTATAAAATGTTGAATATGGAACATTCTAGAAACACGTAACTTGGGAGGGTCTTGGCATTATGATATAATAACAATAAATCAGGTTAATTTTTAAAATTATATTGGACATAAAGGATCGAACATACTAACAGGGGATAAGTATTACCATGGCTGCATTCGTTGCATTTTTGTGTTTCACCTTGAGATGTGTGATTCAAAGTTTAGTATTGACCATATTCTGTGCATGCTCATTCCTAATCATTTGATATCCATGGTTAGTAAAGAAATAATAGAGAAAAAAATATGTATATATTTTGAACAATAAAAATTATCGAATTGAATTTTGAAATGAAAATGATTAGTATTTACCTATACCCGGCACATGTCTAACTAACAAAGCGTAATTTCCTAGCATGCCCCGTAAACTTTGCTTTTTTTGATTTAGTCTCTTTTTTAACGATGCATATTAATATTAACTCTTCTCTCCAGTGTTAACTAACTTTGTCACTTACCCACTAACAAATAAACCGATCCGCGCTGTGTTGTGGCGTCCGCTCGTGTGCCGTCGTATCATTTTATCGTCGATTCCAAAGAGATTCCGTACCATCGAAGGTTCGAGAACGTACCGGAGTTTTCCTTCAACGCCCGCGATACATCAGAGGATTGTATCGCGCGCTCGACAGCCTAAGATGCCCTAAAGTACGAATCGTTTGAATATAGAAGCGGCCAAACACACGCGGGCGCCACGAGCGGTAGCGGAGAAGAACGTGCGCTGGTACTCATAGAGGCGTTATATACAGACGGGCACCGTGACGGTGCCAGCCGGGACCGACCCGAAGCTCATCCTCGAGATGTTTGACCGGCAGCGCTCGCCGCTGGCCGTGCCCGTGCCGCCCGCCGACACGCACTAGCCAGCGGCACCACCGTCACTACCGCCACCTACACCCCCGCGGACCCGGCCCGCAAGCCCGTCAACGTCATCGTATCACGAGCAGTGTCGAGGAACCCCGCAGCGGGCTCCACCATGCCTCGCCACCGTGCCGCCGTCGAGTTCGGCATGAAAAATTCAAACCACGTCCCCCGAACCGGCCTGCGAAAAGTGCTCCTCGGCTCCGTTCTACCCTTAACCGATCCTCGAAACGCCCCTCCCGGAACGAGTAATAATAACGCTGAGCCTGGACCACGCTTTTGGAATTTAGAATCGCTCACCAAGTTCTATGCGGCCAGAGATAGCACCCTTAAAGCTATGAGCTCGAGCTCTAGACAGAACGCATCGAACCGGAGTAGGCGAAGGCCGAGACTGGTCGCCCTGCAGCAGAACGAGCCTGATGATAATATGATAGCGATTCCCCGCGACGTGGAGCCCGAGCTGCTGGACCCGCTACTGCGACAGGAGCGGTTGGAGCTGGCGAGGCGGAGACAAATAATGCTGGAACGTTTCGAGCCAATAACACTCCGTCGCAACGCGGGCCCGATGTCCTTCATGACCGTGTGCAGGATCATCTCGCTCATAGTCCTGGGCTACTTCATGCTGCAGTACAAAGACCGCTGAACACGATGGATGTGACGGCACAGCGTCGTCCTCTGCCCGACCGGTATTTGAATTTGTATTTTATACACTATTGTACCGACCTCTTATTTTGTCCGTATTGTATTTTACTGTATTGTATTCGATACTATCGATTAGGAGTGTAATTTATATCTTTTCTAAATAAATAAATGTAAATTATTATATCATTCATAGTAAGTCCCAATAATTTGTAAGTAAATGCATTTTATAATAGTTAGTCGGATTAAATGATTATTTCGCATCGTCAATTATATAGCGTGCATGTATGCTGTTGTTTTACGAGGATTGGTAATTTAATCATCGAACACATATAATTTAATTGTTCCGCTGTAACAGCGTAGGGTTGCCAGAATTGTGTAAATGCGACTTTTTTGTGCATCGAAGTACTTAAGTGAAGTCGGCTATACTTACAACCCTTGATATTCCTTCACGCTTTTAAATTTTGAATTGTAAAGTATTATTCTTGATTTTATCATTTTTATGCTGTTCTATTCCAATACATAAACATATATTTATATTTTAGTACAAAACGATGAAAGCCATAAATGTTTGATGTAGAGCAAGCAACACTGCAATGAAATTGTAGAATGCTTTTTAAAACGATAATTTTTTTATTGATAGTATAATAATTTGTTATAGTGAAAACCGAAAACAATTTTATTTAGATTTAAGTTAGTTTTTTTTTTTTAAATATAACATTCACAATGAATGCGCGATGTGCCTATTTATTTCTTTTTTTTTGTATCGAAGAGAATTTTATTTAGGTAATTAGCTGTAATCCACTAGTAATGACTAGTTTATAATATTGTAAGTATGTTTTTTTTAGATTTGTCCATGGCACGTTTAAGCACTGATGCTTATTTTATTTTTTTGTCGAATTGCCACTTTTTTAACTGTAATAACTCTGTTTTTTTATCGAATTGTATATTCAGTAAATATTATTGTAATAAGTTATACTGAAATTTTCGTAAGCTATTCAATACGTTTTATCATGTTTCAGTTTTATTTTTATATCTGTAATAATTTTATTTTATATTTTTAGTGCCCATTTTTTAATTGAATGTGAATGCTATAAGATGGCAGCTGGACAGATTAAAAAATTGACACACGCCATTTTATTTTTAAATGACGATTGTACATACTGTGCAATGATAACAGTATTTAGCGGGCAACGTATTATTTTTAATGTAAGGTCACTCTCACGTACAACACTTCTAATACCGAACATTGGTTTGAGGTTACTGTAAGATTATGATAATTTTTTGTCTCAGTATGTTAAAATAAATGTAAAAATCGATAATAATATTGTAAAAATTTTTGTAATATCCTTCTTGTATCTTTTCTATATCAAACCTTAGTAATTTATCTTTTTGAATTTTGTGTTTGGTGTACATACTTCCGGTCTCTTGGTTTTTGGACTCAGATAATTATAGTTAACAAAATATCGACTTAGTACCACGAAGACTATATGCCAATATACCATTAAATGAACCCAGCTGAAATTAAAATGAAATTTGAAATTAAAGGTGGAAGTATTTTTCGTGAGACTGGCCTGTATGAACATCACAAATGTTGTGATATTCAATGGGATTGATTTTCGTATTAGACATTGTTATTATTCGTAGACGTAAGTTAAATGTTCCCGTTTATTTTTTTAGAGATATGCTTTTAGCCCGCGCTCTACGTATGTGAAAATGTGGTGCAGGAGTCGCCACGTCCAGGCTCCTGCGTTTATTATATTGTACAATTTTCTCTACGCTATTGTATTTTTAAATATTTGATACGAAATTGCTATTTGTATCCAATTCTTAAATGAGAATAAAAGCTAATGATAATTTTGCATTTAATTGGTCATTTTCATGTCTAGCAGGTGGATAGGTTAATTCTTCACCCCCTTCTAAGCATTTGTGTGAAACGAACGAGTCATATTGAAAGTCGTCACAAAACAGATGACACGGATGTTGCTGTACATTTTTATACGTGTACCGTGAACTGGGCCTTTCCCAAGATGTGCCACAACACACGATCCTCCGCATATCTCATCCAGCCGCTACCACCTGCCTTTTTAAGGTCGTCGGTTAAGGTTTGTGACAAAAACGAATGTTTATTCTGTATGCATGTATGGGCTAGAAAACAGGAATTTAAAAGAAATAAATGCTTTAAAAAATTATACAAAATCTACCTATTTTTATTGAAAGGAAAGTCGCCGGCGTAAAAATATATTTTATGTACATAATATTGGCAGAAGTTTGAAGTCGAGAGAGAGCAAATCATGTTGGAATACATGCTAGACCTGTAGAAGAACTTCTCTTTTGTGGAGCAGTGTAAAACACAAATGACTTCTTCACTTTTAAGGCGAAAGAATATTGTTCTATTGTGTTCAAAGAAAACTAAAGTATTTAACTGTCAAAATATATATTTATTTATCCAACATAGTCAATAATCCAAACTTAACCATAATTAAAACGAGTTTGTTCCCCAAAATAATAACTCCCAGTAGAAGCGACAGTCACTTGTAGCGCGCTTTGCCCTAAACACCACGTTATACGAGAAAATGCCTTTTTAATATAATCTCACATGATGGAAAGCGAGATGCAGTGTAAGATGTAGCACTCTTGCATAGAAAATGTCTTTTCACTCTTGTTACATCTCTTTTCTCTTGCTGTTACAGATTATAACATTCATTTTGTCCTAATTTCTTGAGCAGTATTTCGTTAATGTTATGAAACCGTCGAGAACAAATGGCGCTCGTGAGCAGTTCTCTCATGTCTCTTCTTGTGGTCTGAACGCCCGAATTTGACTCCGCAGTACTTGCACGGATGCTTCTTCACCTTGGAGTGACTCGCCAAATGGACTTTCAGATATCTGGAAATACAATTTATTTTCTCAGTATCTAATCATATTCATTTAAAACGCTGTAAACCAACATAGATATTCCCTAATCGGTGCTACTCCTCAGTCCTGGGTCTTTGGAATGCAGTTGTTAAAGTTGTCAGAAGTCTGTCCAGAAGTGGACTCATAGATGCTGATGGATGGACAATGACACCAACACTATAAAGCACACTACCAGATAAAGCAAGCACACTCAGGTGCATTTTCAAATATCCTAAACAGCAAAACTAGGCGGCAGATACGACAAGCTTGACTCTTATAAAGCATTTTAAATATCTGATCTGGTCTGTACAATTACATTTTCAGTTTGTTTCATCATAAAAAAAATGTATATAAGACTATGTCAATCTCACCTCGGTGAACGGAAGCTCATGTCACACTGCGTACACTGGAACAACTTGTGTTCGTTATGGACCAGCTTGTGGTTCTTGAGCGTGGTGCTGGAATAGAAGAACTTGCCGCATATGTTGCACTCGTACGGCTTCTCTTTGGTGTGACTTCTGTAGAATACGCGGTGGCCTTTTAATGAGGCGAGACATAGACATTCTGATTTCATCCAACAATGAATGTAAGCGATGAAAGAAACCACGAGCTACTATGGCAGCAACCGACCAAATTTACTCCTTAATAGGTTAAGTATGTAAGTATATATTTCGCAACAAAAAAAATGAATAATACTTTCAATAAACGTCTAGCTACAAATGTATGAATTAATATAGTAAAATTATTTATTATCAACCTATTGAGTGACCAACGACGTGAATTTTTTTGTTACTTTTATTTAATAACATGAGCATGTGCAGTTCTCACCTCAAATGCACCTGCAAGTGATACTTCTTGAAGAAGCTCTTCGAACAAACTTGACACAGGTGAGACTTCTCTTTATCGTGCACTTGTCGCCTGCAATTTTTATTAAACCGATATATGACGTCTACTGCCGAATATGTAAATATAGTTTAAGTTTTTATACAAAAAGTTTCCTTTAGAAACATAATGAAATGTCATAGATACAACGAACAATATTAGTTTAACAAATATTCCATAGTTTTTACACAGCTATGCTCTGGGTTTCCCATCGCGCATTCTCAGCGTGAAGAGTGTGGGCCAAAAAACCCTGTTGGAGAGGCCTTTGTCCAGCAGCAGACTGTGACAAGCCGATAACGAATATTACATATTGCGCAAGGCATGAAACGTGCAACTGGATTGAGACAGATCGATTATAAGTTATATACTTTCCGTTGGAACGACATGAAACTAGCTATGTGCGGAAGTGGGAGGAGATAGGTCGATGAGTACGTTATATCCTTCTGGGATAACATGTGTACATGAGGGATGTATAGACAGACCTATGCTGCGTCATGACGATCTTGGTGCGGAACACCTTGTCGCAGAGGTCGCAGGGGAAGGCGCGCAGCGCGGAGTGCGCGGCGGCGTGCGCGGCCAGCACCGACCGCGAGATGAAGCGGCGCGAGCACACCGCGCACTCGTGCGCCATCTGCGCCGGCGTGTGCATCTTCAGCTGGTGCGACCAGATGCTTACCACTTCTGGAACGTATATGAGCACACTAAACCTATCATTCAGTTTTCTTCATACATTACTAGCTACGTTAATCGTAATTTGAAAATTGGTCGTTATTAGATTTCGAACTTACTAAGGTCTTTAAAATTTTTAACATGTCGCTTATTTGCGACTAGAGTGTAATATCTCAAAAGGAATATATTTTAGAAAACTGTTCAGAAATTTTATATCATAAGTATTCTATAACTTTTATATTACTTAAATATAGAATAGTTTACAAGTCATGTAATATTATAATAGTCATAGAATAATTATGATTTCAAACTTTCTAAAAGATAGTATTTTTAACATAATTATTACACTCTAGACACCAATGTGATATACTTTTTCAACATGTGATCAATCTAGTCATTTTACAATTAGTTCTTTGTGTTTTATCAGTGATTGTTTAAAACAAAGTTATTACAATATGCAAAAATAACTTTGACCTTTTCAAAGTAAACAATTTGTTCATTTGACTTTAATTACACCACTCACCTTTACCACATATCTTACATTTTATTTTAATACCAAGATGTTTGATCTTGTAATGCTTGCTGCGAGCGCTGCGCGAGCAGAATGTTTTATCACAAATTTTGCATTTGAATGTCTTTCGTTCACTCAAGGGTAAGTGCTGATGCATATGGCCCTTCAAGTTGCGCACAGTTTTACCGCACTCTTCACAAACTTGTTCCACGGGTCCTTGAGGTTTTTTCGGTCTACCCTTCTTTTTGTATTCCTTCTTCACTGGCTCTATAAGAAATCAAAATAAAATATTCATAGATAAATAAGACTTAAAATGTAATCACAAAAAAATTTACTAATATTACAGTTCCAAATCAATTGCCTTTGTATAGGAAAAGAAAATGATATCCTATGAACACATATTGTACATACATGAATCATTCTTATTCTTATTTTGCACCAGTGTACAATCTATTTCCGAAAAAAAGAAAAAGTGAAGAGACTGTCAAATCTAATGTGATAAAAATAACTGGTAACAAAACAAGTCTTTCTATCTGTCTCTTAATGGTCCTAAATGGGATTCTACAGATACTTTCCTTGTATATAAAATAAAAAAGATATACATACTGTTTTCCTTTGTATCTTCCGAGCTGCCTTCGTACTTGAGTGACTTGATCACACTGAGCAATTCATCATCTGATTCGCAATATTTAACATCCTCAATTTTAACATTAAATTCGTCAATAAATTCTGTGTCACTATTGTTATTAACAGAAACAAAATTATCATCACTTATGAAACTATCATTAAAAGGCTCCTCATTTTTAATTTTATTAGTGATGATCGAATTGCCGTCATTTTTATTCTCATGTACCAAAGATTTCCAATAAATGTCATTCTTTTGTGCTAGAATTTTAAAATCATAGAAAAACAGTATATTTCTATAGCATTTCTCACATAGTTTTGTACTTATACTGTCTTCTTGAGAAACCTGCAAAATTCAATGATGTTAATTTCTATTACTAGAATAATTAAGTTAACGTATGTGTTAGATCAAAGGGCAAATAAATATAAATTCAATTAAAATAATTATTTCTAGTAACTATATAATTTAATTACATTATATAACAAAATCTACTTATTGCCACCAATTGAGTTACAAACTTAGATACTGCTCTCATTATCATAACCAAAATGTAACAACAATACTTTCATCTATCAAACATCATAACACACTTAAAGCCATCTACGCATTGGAGGAGAGAGCACCATAGTTGAGAAAATTCTGCCACTCCATTCTCTTTGTTCATCACTATTGTGGTTAAATTTGTGTTTATTGTGTCCCATCTTACAAATTAACAAGATAATATCATATATCATTCAAACTAACCACACCCCTTGTTGACTGCTCTCCCTGTCTCTGCCCTATCTGCACTCCTGCCTTGGTACACCCTTCTGAACAATCACAACATATAGCTCTAAACCCTGCTTCTCCTCACTCCTCCTCATAAAACTTGATTCAAATATATTTAAAAGTTTGTGGACATATCTTATGACATGTAGTCCACAAGGTGTCACTGGTCGCTCAGATCCCTCACATTTAAGGTTTAGCGTATAGTTGGCTTTAGACATATGCACTAAAGTTTATCATCACAGATATCGTAAATATACATTTTTTATCTTTACTCGCACGTTGTTCCGTATTTTGAAACCACTTAACTATTAATAATGCTTCGGTTTTATCATTATAAGCAAAAAGTAAATAATAACTCACCTGGATATCAAAACAAAACAGAAAAAGGGCCTTGTAGCAGTCTGATCTCCCACTAATTTCCAGATCTTTAACATCCTTCTCAACAGCAACGGATAGACATGTCCTGCAAACATTCATTTTGTATTGCCTTAAAACTTTACATACTCTTATTTATTTACATAATTGAAATGGGTATTGATTGAGTTAAATTCTTTGGTTTTTGAATATCTTTGCTAAAGGAACAACAGTTTGCACGTCATTGAAATGTCAATAGCTAAGTGATTGACATTTGTCTTTTCGGGTGGTTTAACGTTTGACTTTTTGGGTATCTTCGGATTCTAGTATTATTGCCTAAAATTTATTTTCTGTTAGATGCTGAAACAAAAACTATTCCTTAATTATAAAATATTCTCATTTAATTCTTTTTATCTTTTAATCGTTTCAACGATTAACGACTATTGAGTTTGGATTGTGGTTACTTTGGTACTTATCAGATGGTAAAGGTGTATAAAATA
Organism: Microceris patrobas patrobas; assembly: GCA_018246795.1. Taxonomy (NCBI): domain Eukaryota; kingdom Metazoa; phylum Arthropoda; class Insecta; order Lepidoptera; family Hesperiidae; genus Microceris; species Microceris patrobas. The sequence goes on from DWFT01000023.1 coordinate 14,681, forward strand.
GTACCTCACCTAGGTTACAGCATAATGCTCAATTTGTTCATATTTTCTTCGGAATAACATTAGGAATAACGTCGTCCATTGAAGGACGATTAGTGCACTTAGTGCAAACTTTAATAAATTATACTTATAGTACAAAAGCTGATTTTTTTATATGATACTGATATCGCTGGATCTTTGTCCATTAGATAGTAGTTATAGGTTTATTCCCGTTAAAGAATACCCTTTGCGTGATAATCAAGAACATTCTTCTTTTCTGGTAATAATTATGTATTACAAAAACGTCAGCTTTCTGGTTACTTATGCTAACTTTGGCAAGATTAACATCGCTAAATTTTTGCTAATATTATCATCATAATAACTGATTAAGTAATAATGATGAGCAAAGCTACGTTTGCTGTGTAAGAGCTATAAAAGAGAAAAAAGTTATAAAAATAGCAAATGGATTTCAGCATGAGACAAATAAAAGCACATCTAAATTATTTGTTTAAATTCTTCATTTAAATTCACGAAAAAAAGAACACCAACTCAAATATCAAATTAATTGTAAAAACAAAGCACAAAATAAACTAGGGACAATCAGGTTTTTCTGCAACGTTCTCGTCGACAACTTCTTCCACTATCACGTCTGAGCAACCACATTCATCGGTAAGACTCGGAGCATCTTCTGGCAGGTGAATATCCAGAGTATTCTGTATGACCTCAAACTTATCGCTCAAATGAGGGTATTCGTTCATCATTGAATCTACCACACATTTCAGCCGTTCGTTCAAGGTCCTCGCTTGGGTATATTCATTGATGACGACCGCCTTCGGTTTCCTAACACGCAAAGACTGACGTTTGATTGCAGTCGCCAACTCCGCACCCAAGCGTTGACTGCGCACTACTCGTTCCAACATCTGGAAATCAAATTTGAACACTATACAATTGTATTTAAAACTTGTAACAAATCATTCTACAACTATAATTTCGGTCCATCATTAATCCTTCATTGTTTTACTGTAAAACACGGTACTCTTCTCATAATGATAAATTATAAGGTCGCAGCCTGCCACGCTAGGAAGGGCGGGCTAACATAACACTGACTCGTTTAAAAATGTACGTAGTTGTATGACAAATACACTGGTAATAATGTCTTGTCTATACAAGGCTTTGTAAGTTCTAAGGCCTCTGTATCAAACTATACCCATTGCTTCTTCTTCTCCGTCTCCCGAAATTCGCGCAGCAGCGTGGCCACGTGCTCCTCGAGGTGCGCGTTCACGGAGCTCGTGTCCTTTACCTCCCGCTCCAATCGCGCCTGCTCTTGCTCCAACTGCTCCATGTGAGCGTTCGCCTCTGTCAGATCCTTAAGATAAGACTTTTTTTATTATGAAGATCGTACACTAATTAATCATAGCATAATTACAATGAAATATCTATGCTTCATTTTTTTTGTTTACATGCAAAAATTTATCTATCCGACTATCGATAAGCCTTTAGTGGACCACTACTGTACATAAGTCTCCTTTAATATCAGTAGGTACGTATAAATTTATGTAAATAAAATTATGTACGTCTGTCGTAGTGCGCGCATCACGGAAAAACTACTGGATAAATTTCAATTTAAACTTCGAAGATTCACGTGTTTAATTCTTGACCCATATTTAAAAACAAATTGCAATATCTTCATTTAATATAAAGTTATTAAGGTTTTAAGAAAGAACGACTTTTATAAGTAAAGATTTTAGAAGCATATATTCAGTGTTAGGCAGCTATATGTCGCGCACTCTCGCGTTACTAAGTCAAATTATTCACATATTTTAACTACAAACAGTGAAACAACTAACATTGTTTACTGAGAAATTTTGTTAAGTAAAGTGTAACTTTCTTTTATCGTTTTGATATTTTTCCTCTGCACATAAAATACATAGTTAATATAATAAGAAACGCAAATGAAATTGCGGGTATCCGCTATTTGTTAATGTAATCTCAAATATCTTTAGCGACCACTCACTTGAACGACCACACATTGAAAAGTAACAATTTCATCTGCATACAGCTTACATAATTACATTACCACATCTGAATTTCTTGACTCCATATTTCTCCATATATTTTTAATTCTGAAATGTTGTACCTTGGTGACTCTCGCCAAATCAGCCTTAGCCAGACGTAGTTTGTGGTGGTAGCTGAACTGCGAAGTGTGTCCGGAGGAGCCGTGAGCCTTCTCCACCGCAGCCGTGGCTCGGGACTTATCCATCACCGTTTCGCGCCTGGTCACGTACAGCGCCAAGTCCTCCGCTAGCTTCTCACTCGTTTTCCGAAGCTGCTCTTGACGAACCTTGGATGTCGGCAAACTTTATTAAATATCATATAATGTCCTTGTGCCTCTTTCCTGGCCATGGCTGCACATAAATCATTATTTAGAGACTGATAATTTATTTTCATATCACTTACTTCCATGCGATGTATTTCAGCTTTCATTTGTCCAATCTCACCAGCCGCTGATTTTGCGTTTTGGATATTTTTCTTCAAATCGACAGCTAATATTCCCTAGTGATCCAATGATAAATTATGTAAAGTTGAGGAATTAATAATACTTATTAACAGAAAATTAAAATGTCACAACAAAGTTGAAAACCTTTCTTTCCCAAATGAGAGCTTCTCTCGTAACGCGATCTAAGTCTTGAGTAAGATTGATTTTGTCTTTTTCAAGTGCTTCAATATCTTCCTCCAGTTGAAACATGTCGTTTTCAGCATCCTGCGGAAATATTTTTTTTCAGAAATTCACGTGTTAATCATTGCTCGATGCCGCAATCGAAGCAAAAAGCTTCCAAGTCCATATCCGAAAAATTGCATTGGTCAACTTAACTTATACAATAAAAACCTAACATCACACCTGTAATCCCAGAAGGGGAAGCAGAGGGGTGAAGTACTCTGCCACGTTTTGTAATAAAAAATAAAGCATAGCTACATTCCAATAACCGTTGCGCTGTAAGAAGGCATAACATTGGTGACATTAGGTATACCTTCAGATTTGCGGTAAACTCGTGGATCATGGCGTCGTTGGTCCGCTGCGAGGACTCATTGCGCTCGTTCGCGTCCTTGCGGGAGCGCTCCAGGACCTCCAGCTGGCCGCGCAACGCTCGCAGCGACCGCTCTATCACCGCTCGCTCCTGCAACACCTGCTCGTGCTCCGCTTGTATGCGCATTGTCTTCTGCTCGCAGATTTGAATCTCTGAAACGATCAAGAAATTAATTAAAGTCATCCGACGAAAATACAAAAGACGAGGACACACACACGAGGACGAGGACGAGCACAGACAGGCCTCTGAAATTTTGTAACTAAGTTTTTATCGGCTAATTTCGAAAAATGTTCCTTAATGTAGACACTTGAATACACTTGAATTCATATATTGTTATCTTTTTCAATTCGATTCAATTTCCACTTGAATTATAACCCAAAAACGATACGGCCGAAAGTATATTCACAAAGGCGAAGTTTAGTACTAAAACAATATCATAAGCTAAAACAGAATTGACGGTCACTTTAAGATATAAAAGAACTGGTCTATTATAAAAAAAATTCTCACGTTTATTAATGAGATTGATATCGGAAACGATCTTGTGATGCTGCGAAGTGAGTTTCACCACGTGGCCCTGCAGGCGGAGCCACTCGTGCTTCATCGATTCCGTGCGCTCCCGCAATGTCTTAATCTGCTGCTCCAACTCCTCGATACGTCGTTCTTGCGGAGATTTTAACTGCAATTAAGCTTTTCTATTAGCCTGCACTATGCAGTGATAGTTAAGAATTCAGCCTCTCACTCCGATGGTGCTAGGTTCAAATCCATGACGCA
>DWFT01000024.1:0-18312 GCA_018246795.1 Microceris patrobas patrobas
AATAAAGAAGTTATGTCAATCATCACGTAGGTATAGATTAGGTTAGGTTAGGCTGGGTTAGCTCATACGAAGTTGCGGGCACAGCTAGTTAACTAATATAATTAAATGTTTTTTTCCTTAAATAATAAGTGACACTGATATATTTTACCTACATGCATATTTTTTTTACTCTACATTATTTGCTTCGAACAATGATAGAAAATAAAATGTAAATGTTATAGACAGAGCGAGAAGGTCATATGGAGGAAGGCTAAAGCTTCGTTATGTGACGAAAATGTATAAAAGTAAACAATCTAAATCTTCATATCGATTTACATTTGGAATAGAAGAAAAACGTACAGAATTTTGATAATGACAGGGAGGTCTTGTATTACCTTGTACGCATTTGTTGTTAAATTAATTTATAGTTTTTATTTTCAGTTCATGTCAATGCGAAATAATCAAGACATCTATGTTAAACAACCCTGAATTGTATATGCCAAATGAAGAAGCAAAATTAACACATACATATACTACCGGTATGTCATATTACTTTCATGCGCAGTACAATACTAGAGTTGTAATCTTGATTAAAATCTATTTTATGGGTTATTATCAATTTTATGTGGATTATTATTAACTTTCCAATATCCAGGCTTTTTAGCTCCTCTTATCAAAATAACCTTAAAAAGGACCAATCACACTAAAGCAAATCAAGCACACTATTATGAATAGTGCGCTTGATTTGCTTTAGACATTTTTTTTCTACGTTCATAAAATATTATTTTACCATAACTTTTAGACAAACAAACTCAAATGCAGATTAAAAACTCAACATGCGCAATACAATGTATTCTGATAATAAAAAATATATTAAAGATGATATAGAAGAATCTCTACGTAAAGGTAAGGAGGGTATCTGTTACGAATAGGGCTCTAAACAAGTTGTACGGTATATTGACAATTTAAATTATTTAGGGAGTGATAAACGAAACAAAGACCTTAAAAGTTGTACAAGTGATAGTACAAAAACTGATACGACTCTATGTAGTTATGTCGCAATGGATTATATTGATGACATACAAAAGAAACAGAAGAAGGACAAGAAAAAGAAGAAGGAATATAAAGTAAATGTAACGACAAAGTCCAATCAATCTACTGCAACGGATCCAGCTAGCGTTTGCGATGTGAGCACAGTTACGAGCGATTGGTGGAGCGCGATACTGGATAGTGACACTACGGATTACAATGAAAGTTTATTAAAAAACACAGGGAGAAAGTCAGCGAAGACATCTGTCGATGGCAGAGTCGTTACATTTAAAAGTGAAACGCAAATTATACCAAATGGTAATTCATATGAAGTTCATTTTAGTTATCTAACACTCTTTATATTTTTGCATTAAATACGTTGCATTTTCAATATATTTTAGAAAACTTAAAATCAATATGATTAAATTGGGGTTAAATAAGTAATGTAAAATACATCGAACATTTACCATGGTATTTTTTGATAGAAAACTTAACTTTCTTACAGTCAATTCTTACATCTTGTCTCCATCGCGGTATCTTCTAGAGGTAAAACATGATTATTAATTTGCCATGCCTTAGTAAATAGTGAAATACATATTATAATTTATTAGCAGTATTTTAATAATGTTACTAAATTCTTATAGTTCAGTATTATCTTTGTTACAGTCACAAAAGTATTACAACGAATTGTTTTCTCCGAAGTATTACGCACCGCACATGTTCCCAACGATTCAGGTATACATTACGAACGATTATGAACATATACAACGACAATAAATCACCAAAATCCTGTTATGATTATATAATTGTTTTGTCGCGCTTTTTGCAAAAGTACAAAATTCCATATGCCACACATAATTCGTTGTTAACATCAATTATTTTAATTTCCTTTATATTAGGTTCATCAAGAACAGCTAACCAATGTTGGAAAACTAGACACCAAACGAATTGGCAGAAGTGAGTAGTATCGGACGTTCAAATTCATATATGAATATATTATTCTCTTTATAATATTATGTCCCCATATATATTTCTCTTACCCTCCGATTTGAAATAAAGGTTTTTGTTAATATCGTGTATTCTTTTTTAGACAATAAAAAGAAGAGACTAGATGAACGAAGATCGTCTGGAATTAAGGTTAAACATATACCTTAATTCGTGGCACAAAAAGTGTCTTGTACTAATGAAAGTATTGTTACTATCAATTAAATCGTAACCAGTGATCAACTTAAGACTGTCTATAACTTACACTTACAAACGTCGTCATCGTGAACCCTTTTATCAATCCAATTTTGGACACGTATCTCTACGCAGAATGAAAAGCTTGAGACTTAAGTACACCTTGAAGGCCACGTGCAAATTGATACATTTTTAAGATAACATAATAAAGAGCGCTAACTTGTCTAGGTTTACTGATGATGTATATTTTAACCTTTATTGTTAGCGCAAGTTAAAAAAACTTACCGGATACTTTGAAATTGTTTCCATATTATGCAAAATCATGTGAAAAAAATTCAGAGATGCCGACCACTAATGAAATCCCTGAAACTCGAAGTGGGAGACAAAAGCACTGTTACTACATGTTATACATCTATACATATAATAAAACTGTAACTGATTGCTGCCAGTACATGCAAATATATGTATTTAAATGGGGGCATAATGGGGGCCCTTTATATGCGTGTGAGAACCCAAAACAATGTTTTTTTATTTTGCCTGTTTGTGTGGATGTCTTTATGCTTGTGCACGCTAATCTCGGACACGGTTTATCCGATTTGAATTTTCAGGATTATATTATGATCGGCTTCACTTAACATTATTTTAGTGTTTTTTTTTTATTTAAATCGGTTAACAAATAAAAAAGTTATGTCAATTAATGTTAATCATCTCGTACAGGTCAGGGTAGGTTAGCCTGCACGAAGTCGCAGGCACAGCTAGTGTATAATATATTACTGACTTGAAATGTTTGACCTATCTCAGGTGTGATTGAAATGTGACCGTTGAAGTTCCGACACTAGACCTAAAATCCGATCAAGTTTTCATTTCCATAATGTTCTCTGTTTCAGTTATGTTCCAGGCGATGTACTTGTAACATCAACACAACGAGATCTGATGAGACCACCAGTGTTTCCCATAAGCGATTAAGAAAACGGCTTGTATAACCCAAAAAATTGTCACTTTATATTGTTTTCGTTTTTGTTAGACTGATATAATTGAAATGAAGTGTGTAATTCTAATTTGGTTTTATTTATTTCCTCTTGACGAAATACTGTCGTAACTTCTGCCAACCAACTTCACTGCGGTGATTTGCTTCCAGATTCATTATAAATTGTGCATTGTATGGGGTGTATTTTATATAACTAGTGGCCCAATAGGGATAGAACTTCGATCGTAAATCATAAAAAAATCAGTTTGAGCGTTGTCTAGGTTGTAATGTCACAGATGACGCACAACGTGCCCCAGCGAGAAGTGACCGCCCGGCGTTTTTTGAATATTAGCCCAAAATTATTAATAAATAACCATAAACTAGAGGTCCTATCGGTTCCGTTTTTTTTGGGGATTTTCAATTTATGTAGAGACACTTGACCTGTTGCACTATTTTGGCATCACTAAAAGCTGGTTTGACTACAGTGCATGCTAAATCGATCTTAACGAACGCCACTACACCATCATTTTGGTTTGTAAAATCACTTTTAAACGTAACTTCACGCCTGTAATCCCCGAAGAGGTAGGCAGAGGAATGCAGAACACTCCCACCTTACACCGGTTAAGTTAAAATCGATTAAATAATCGGTTAATCGGTTAAGTTAAAATCACTTTTAAAAGAAGAATCACCCGGGAGATTATGCAAATGTAGACATTTACTTAACCAGCATTCACTAAGTACAAGCACGTCGAAAATAATATTTATGCGTTTTAGTAGCACAAGAAGTTCATTAAAATTGCAACCAATACTCCTGATATTAAGGTGCAATACTTTCAATGTATTTATGGTGTCTGTAAGGTATTCAACACAGTTCTCAGGCGCACAGATAAAAGATTGTGAAACAGATATTCTCTCAATGTCATCATTAATATCTGGTGTACTATTCATACTGGAAGGAGGAATGAACAATAAAATTGCTGGAGGTACTAGGTCAGACAGGTATTGCTTAACTAAAGTAGCGTTTTTCACGACCAATATTTTAGATGAGTAGAGTTTTTGTGTAATGCGTTGATTATATCTTGATAAATAAATATATAAGGCAATATTTTGAGTTTGTGTATTGTGAGTGTAGATCAGAATCAATGACAAAAACATAACGTAAAACACTCTTATAAAACAAATATAAATTGAGAAAATTAAGAAAAATAAATACTGAAATATATGAAGCCAGTAGTTACATGCAAGTCATAAATTTTCACAAGGTTTAAATTTACTGAGATCTTGTTCACATTTTACAGCAAGAGCAGGAGAACCTTCCTTTTTCCTTAAAAATATTTTACCATTTGTCACCCAGCAGTAATCATAAGCATTGGATTTCGCAAATTCTTTGCTAAGGTACAGGAGTCGTTTCATTTTTGGTGACAAATTTTCAGAGATGAAAACTGGTTTACGTGGGCCAGTTATATGTAGACATTCCGTACTAAATTTACTGATTTTATTGCTCCTATTGTACTCCTTATATTACTTTATTATGATTTCTTTTGCAAGAACAGAAGTGAAGTCCACAATTATTGTTTTGTCTTCGGAATTTTTTTTGCTAATGCGAAACACATCTCTTATGCAGCGCTGATCTAGTTATGCGTTTAACACTGTTGAAATCGAAGAAATATGCTTAACAAGGGCTTGTTTTGTTTCCCCTGGAGTACATGGGATATTTTTAACTATAATACAGATGGCTCGTTTATGTCGTAAGTAAGTAAGTAAGTATTCAAGTTTTTCCTCAATTGTCTGAATGTATTGTAAGTCTTTCGAACGATCGGATTCTAGTTTTTCTATTCGAGATAGCATATTTTCAAATCTGTTAGCAAGGAAGTCAGCTGTGTTTTGCATTGCCGTATTCTGTGTCTTAATCTCTTCAATTGCTAGTGCAATTTTCTCCATTTTCGCATCCTGGGAGATTTGGTGCGCTTTCAATTCCTCAAACATGGACTTCATTTCCACCATAAAATCATTTAACTGGGTGTCAGAACAGCCTGTACGCTTGCGTTTAGCACGCTGGGTTATGTTGAGGGTTCCGCGGTCTAAATCATCCGTCGACTTGGATTTATTTAAGTCCGGTTCGGATGCGCAATGCTGCAGTGAGCTTTGCGTTAGTACTGACTTCGGAGCTGTTAACGCACTCAACGGCTCTGGCGCCGCAAGGTGTACAAGTGGTGAGGTCGGAGGGGTGCGGCGAAGTGGCATTTTTAGTAAGATTGTAACGAAGTACTAAGGAAGCACGCACAAAAAGCAGTACACAAAATTACAGCACAAGAAAGTAACAAATGTTAATAATGCGTCATTGTAGTGTACGGGAATACACTCTAGTCTACAAAAGTACCAGGCGCTTATAAACGTGAGACGCCTTATACACTAACCGCAATACTGTTATCGCGCCGTCGCTGTTGGTTGATCTTCTTACGTAGCGGTGGCGAGCGCTTATGCATAAGCGCATAAGCAATTGGCGCGTGCGCTGATGGTGGGCGGAGCAGTAGCAGATGGCAAGCGGCAGTGATTCGCTAATAGGTGCACGAGTCAGCCAGGGAAGCTCAGACAAGTGACTATGCACGAGCGATATGGCGAACTCCGGTAACGTTATGCACTCCTATTTTTCACGCAGAAATAAAATTGCGAAATGTTATTTTTAATCACTTCAAAATAAATCGACACAGTTTAAATACGTCTACTCGTAACCGAGGTCCGGAGGGAAGGGAGTAACTTAACTACATGTTTAGGTACAGCTTAAAAATTGCGATAGACATCTTGGTACTCACAATCATTCCATCAGTATGTTCATTACAGTAGGGCTCTGCGTATCATGCATGACCTTTACGGAAACATATAAGACTAAAAAATTATCCAAATTTTTCAGTCTGATGTGAGTTGCAACGGAAAATTAGCTTGGATCGCTGTAAACCTTCAGCCATTAGGTGACTTGGCTGATATATACATATGTACATTTATACTTGTTACTATTCCCAGATTTTATAGTACTAAAAAGCATAGCCTACCATTTGGGGGGGTTAGGAGGCCACGATCATAACATCTTAACAGTCCCAAACGTCAACCTCACCTGCACGCGCCAGACGGCGACGGCGGTCAATTTGCTTCCGTGGTGCCAGATAACAGACGAGGCTCTGGCGACCGAGCAGTGGCGGTATAACCATACACCTTATTGGGAAACCAGTAGGAGGAGGCTACAGGGGCCTAAGGGGAAAGGGCTTGAAATGTCTGGTGCAGAAGGCAACGGAAAACCACTGCACTTTTTTTTCCAAGAAAGTCAGCATGATAATGTAATAATCAACATGCCTGACCACGACTGCTCTGCCAAGAGAATACGAATAAGAAGTTCATTTGGGTGCCCAGGTTACATGTTCATTATATAGATTCCGTTAGAAAAAAATTCACATAGGTCACTTCAAAAAAATTCACTTACGATATTTTTTTGTCATACAAATTGATATTAAAAATGAACCTAACTAAGTATATTATTGATTAAGAGTTGCTCGATGATGTTACTTTAGAATAAAATAAAATTTTAAATTAATAATATGACTCGCACAATAGATTATGAAATACTTATAAATCCAATGTACAGATTTAGGATGTCAAAAAACATGTACCATATTACATAATTCGTCGTTGGGGAGACGCTTATCCAAACGAGCTCAAAGAAGCATTTCGTTTTATTTTACAATGTTGTACGAGTTTAAGTTGTCCCATATTAGGGATCAAATTTGCATGTCATCGAGAGCTGGCACGTTTGTTCAACGAGGAAGGGATAGAAAGTAGAAGATCCGCAGGCCATCTAAACGAATGCTGACAAGTTCCGGGATCCATTATTGGAAAAAGGAAACTAAGTAAAAAGTAAACATTACTGTTGCAGCGGAATTGCGTGAACCACTCAGTACAAGAAATCACTAGCATATAAATTCCTTAAGAATTTAATACACAAAATAATAAAAAGAAAATTGTTCAACAAATCAAACCAATCATACAGAAAATTTGGCATCACAATTGTAAAGTGGAAGGAAAATCCTTAGGTTTATTTCTGTCTCTTGGATGCAGTGCTAGCATTTTTGTTCTGATATGAAGGGTAAATCAACGGTAGGACTGCCACGACTAGACGTGTGTCACCTTAACTTTCTAAATAAAAAAGCACCTATTTAGCTATTTTACCTTGTACGTGCCAAGACGACAAAATATGCAGGTATTAAGTTTAAGGGGTACAGAAACACAAAATACGGCGATTGTGGGTTGTTCCATTAGGGAATTACGGGCCGATGCGATTCTGCGGCGACAACTATCGGACCGGCGGGCTTTTAAATCAGTATTGCCGTTATCGGACACCATCGGACATTTCCATCCGGCTTAATGTGAAATGTGTTAGAAACGTACACGTATAACTATTTTATCGAACACGCGAAGCAGTTTTCTCACGCGTTGTTCAGTATAAAGGATGAGTTTCATCAAAGCTTAACTTGTTAATAGTTAATAACAGTTTTAACGGTTCTACGGTACAATCCAAATACTTTTTAAGTTTTTATTTTCATACTTTTTAAAGCTTCACATTCTTCCACCGCACGCCGTGTCCATAAATCTAATCTAATTACTCTGGATCGGTATATCGCCATTTACCTAATAAGAAGGCAGAAACACATTGAGCTTGAGAAATGTACACTTCCGAATGTAACATTAGCACAGGCGACGTGCGAGATGTATGTATATTTGCCGATGTCGCGGGAGCGAGGCGGTCCCCGATGTGAAATTAGGAAAGTTTAAAAGAAAATCATCAATCAATTCCGCGAACGTGCGTGTGCTCCTCTTGATTTATTACACCGCCGTAAAAAGAGCGCGTGCATGTTAAATGATGACGTACGATATTAATGTTTCTTTAAAGGCAAAATCAAACGTGTCTTGAGCAAATTTTCTATATTAACATATCCATTGGTCGTTTGAGTTGTGGTACTTGCAGGGAATGGATAATTGATGGAATAAATCATACTCGTTTTTATCTGTTTAACTTAAACAATTTTATGTCCTTGGATAGAACAAAATTATCCATCTGATATCGGAAGGAATGCAGCTTGAAGGAGTAACAGCTTGTAATGTAGAACAAATGTATGCTACATTTAATGTGAAGCTACAGGCAGGAGTAGCAATTGAAAAAAACATTATGTCGAAATTGGTGCATGATAGCCGTTGCACCAGATTACTGATAAAGGTGATTCAATCTGGATTTCAAGTGACAAAATGTTATCGAAAAAATATACATTCATAGTTAGTTAAAATGTAAACGTAATTATTTTTAACTTAGAAACAGTTAAAACACACTGAAACCTATTTACCCCTCGACCCTTTTTTCCAAGCGACGTATGTATAAACGGTAGGTAAGTAAGAAATCATCAAATGGGCGTAAAATTACACGACCCACAGTTGGTTCCGGCTGCACAAACTTTGTTCCCTACTTAACGTCCGGTCATATTACGAGTACTTGGGCAAATACATAAGAATTTTACGTAACCAATTCTATGTTTTCCGACGTAAGAGAGTCAAGCCACAATACTACCTACGATGTGCATGGATGACAATTTATTGATACAAAAACAGGCCAGCACAACTGTAACATTGGGGTAACCTTTTGCAGTTTTTTCAAGTTTATTATTATACCTATATTTTGTCTTCTTGTTTTATTCTATTGTATTATGAGCTGATAATAATATGCGAATAAACGATTCTCCTTTCCTTTCATTATATCATTATATCAGTATTGACCTTACGTTTTGGTTTACCGATTAAAACCTTGTTATTTATGTACATGTACATTAACAATTTGCTAAATATGTATATAAAAAATGATGACGTTTATTATCTTTAAATCATTACTAAGTCGAGTTATCCATTCGAGTTTGTAAAGAAGAGTAAGTACATATTAAGAAATGAGGATTTGATTCGAGCAACACTAACATGCTCAGTTTTTAATATAGGTACATACATATATGGCAATCAATAGCTTATAACGACAACTCCAATCAGAACAACCGAAAAGCGTAACGAAGCAATTACTGGCGACAAACTGCCGCCGTTTACTCGATGGCTGGCGATAAGAAATGACGACTTCATTAGAGGCCAGTGTGCGGAGCGCGGCGGCCGGCGGACAAACAAACTTTTTTCCACGATGCCACCAGAAACAACTGTTGGTAATTTGTCCTTCTCGTGCTGCAAACTTCATTCAAACTTTATTCACTCGGCAATTAAAACGTTTCAGAAACAGATCGTTTTTTCAGCGACGACAGCCACAGTGCGTACGTTTTGCTGCTTTCTTAATGTGATCTTTAATTTAGTTTATTCCATTTCTTGACAAAAGGACAGAGATATAAGACGAATATATAATAAGAAAGACAAGAAGAGACATTAACAAGAGTTTTTTTCCAAACAATCCTTTTCCTCTTTTTATACCTAGAGGAGCTGAATCAGACTTTATTCAATATCGATTTAGTACAAAAGAGAAAAAGAGCCCTGAATTTGCTAATTATTTTTATTTTCAAAAACATAGCATCAATAAAATTTATGAAAAGTTTCCTTGGCTATAAGTTTTTCAGGATCCTTATAAGAGGAAGTAACACGTGCTACATTCCCGGTGCGTCGAACGCTTCAGATTGTCGAATATCAGGGTGGCGAAGTGTCTCGAACGAATTTGTCCAAGTGACTCGAACAAACAAACAAACAAACTGCACGTAAGGCAGTATTCACCGAACTTTGCGATTCAGTGTGGTGCAACTCCGCCGATACAGTTGTTCATAAACATGCTCCAATCAAATATTTACACCAGACGTGCTCGATTTGAAGGGTCGAACCTATTCCGTAGGTGTAATCGTGTCACTTTGACTGCAGCATTGACACGTGTTTTAAAATGAAAAAGTATTTTAATGTTCCTGTCTTAGTCCTGCGGATTCAGAAAAAATTAAACTGAAAATGTCATTACGAAAACAACAAACAATAAAGTGCAAGTAATTAGCATAGTGTTGTACCGTATCGGTTATACAATTAGCACGATTGTTATGCAGTTTTACAATTAGTATTAAATTATTCTTTGGATCGACGTAATGATCCGTGCACCCGTCAGTGATACCAGAGAAGTGAAGCACATATATACCACATGCGTCATACGTAATACAAACGAACTTAAGACCGGAACGAAATGAGTCCCGGCGCGACGCCGCGGCGCTCGTGCCGGCGCACGGTTCAATTTGGACGTCACTTTGCCGTGTCGTGACCCGTGACTTCATTACAGCTGGCAGGTGGCACGTGTTGAGCCTACGTCGTTACGCCGTTGTGTCACGTTGGAGTCGCTCCCGGGAGATCAAACCGTACGCGGCGGCAACACGGTATTATACCGTGTAAGAAATAAACAATCATATTTTTTTCGCACATTGTATTTTTATTTTTATGGTATGATAGTCGCTAACGAATAGTTAACAGTCACTAGTGGTCGTTAGCGACCGTGAACATGTGCTACATATTTTAAGTAGCTCTGTTGGAGTAGGACGGTTAGAGACAATTATTTGAGTTTCCAATAGTTGTAGGTGTTAATAAAACTATTCGTTGATAGGAATTGGTGAGAGAACTGCAGGAGGGAGAACTGTGTATTAATAAATGTTCTATTCGAAACTGCTTCCAAGCGCCATGCTATTCAAGAAAACTGAGAAGAATACTTCTAGATATAAACGGAGACGGGCAAGTAAATGCTTCCGGCGGAAACATAAATTGTTTTATTAGTATATATTTCACAACAGAAATATGTGTATTACTATTATAATCTTATCGCCACACTTGAAATCTAAACCACAGCATCAAAATTGTCTTCCCTCGCGGCAATTTATGTCTTGTCAAATGAAAACAATTTCAAGAATTTGTCTTTGATCCCGACAATGTCGCTCGGTTGATATAATAATTTCAAACTAATAAATAATTCAATGATGTAGCCCATTATCTAGACAGCAATAGACTTTTTAAAGGGTAGGTATACGTAATTGAATAAATAAAGAGCACATCACTACTTGTTTCAACGTTATCCACAATGTTACATGAAAAAGTAGACAACTGCAACTTTATTCCTTTGCCCTTTCCAAGTGTATTTGCGTTTTTACACATTCAAGAATTTTATCTTATTTCCCACAAACAACAATATTCGACAAACGAACCAGAACCTATTGACGAAATGGACAGCGTACAACTTCCAATAACGTATTAATTCCTGGCCATCTAAAAGAAATACCATTTCTACTAACAAAAAAAATATTTGATTTAAGTAAGTAACCCACATGTGATTTACGAGAAAACAAACATAGCGGCCACCGTATATTATCGGAAATGATAGACGAATCAGGATAATGCGTGATACATTATAGCTCTTTTACAAATCCATCAATCACGACGCGCGCAGTGGGTAAGCCACATGTCCTCGGACAATTTTATCGCTAGCAACAAAACTTGATAGAACAGCGGACAAGTTTACGTCACTTATTTTATAACTTATCTGGTAATTTATTTTTTATTATTCAGTTAGAATCGCAAAACATAATCAAATATAGATTCATCAAGAACACTGCGATAAAAATAGCAGGATGTCACGAGTAACAAGGTGTTAACATTCCGAATGCCGGCGTTTCATTTGCAACGCGTACTGAGCAGGTAGGCTGTATTAATAATGAAATATTCATGCGGAAACAATCTGCTGATGTTTGTGAGAATTGGTCAGCGAGGCAAACTACGCACTGGCTAAGTTGGAAAATGATCTTTGAAGAGCGTGTGATAAGGTCTTCTGTGTAAACTATGTCAAGTTTTGGATGTAGAACAAATAAAGGGCCAGCGGGTGGCCGGCCTCCATAACAATAAGCATAATCTAAGCGGTCCGGATTTGTTCGACATGTGGGCTTGTGGCGGATGTTATTTGTGAACACACTCCTGCCTTGTTATTATTCACTTATGTATTATTTGTAAATGTGCTGAGAGGGTAGGATTTTTTACCTCAGTCTCCTATTTGAAGTAGGTATTTGCTTTGCATTTTTTTTCGTTATACTTGTATATAAACATCTCACAAAAACGGATAATTGTAAACGGTGAGCTCGAAAAACATTATATCCCGTGTCCAGCTCAAGTAAATTATTACGTTTTGCTATTTTATTGTTTTAGGTAAACATAGTATGATTTATTTTATCAGAATTCACAGCACATACGTTTTAGTTTACGCTAAAAGTTAATTAGAAAATAACACGCGTTAAAATAATGTTATAACTGATGAACCAATTTAGACTTTTAATATGGCGACATGGATAAAACCTCGTTGCCTAATATATTATGCCTCTTGAATCAAATCCACGTACGTATTTTCACTAAACGCTTTTAACTAAAATAAATATGTATTTTCCTTCCATATAAAGAAATAACTCGTGAATGAGGATAATATTTAGTAGGTAACGAATTAAGAATCAAATTGTAAGGATGTAGAGGTTTAAAAATTATCCAAGGTTCTATTGACGACCATCACGTGTAACATAATCGCCATAAGATGTAATAGAAGATAATATAAATTCGGAACATGTATTGAAAAATGTATTCCATAATATTAACCGTACATGTATTCCATAATATTAAGCGTAGGTACATATATATTGCATAGTATTAACCGATTCATGACATACAAGGAGCAAAGAGGTATATTCACCTTAGAAATACCTACAGAAAAACTCACTTCCTTTTAGGCGGCGTGACGAGCTGCAAAGGTCATACAACAACTAAGTAAGATTAGTCAAAGAGCGGATGTGAGCGACGCGTGGGGCATAGAACAAAGAAAAACAGATAAAACGCCTTCAGCCCTTCTCATTACCGGAAGTAATACGAATAGAAGATAAAAAGGGAAAGTAGACCTAATTTAGTAGTCAAAAGTAATGTTTATAGGTATTTAACGGCATCTAGACCGTTTCAATGAAAGAATTGTTTTTCGCCGGCGAACTAAGTCGAAGGAGCCAATAAATCGAGTCAACTCCGACCCGAGTGCACTACTGCTTGAATTGTACGATACCTTCGAATCCCGCCATTTGCAATGATCTATAGGCAATTGCGCAAATCGTGTGAAACGATTTGATAGATGTCGCTGTTTACGATAGGGTATGTCGTAAATTTAGATTCAAATCAGTGTATTTCTATTTTTTTATATCGTTAAAATATACCTACTATTGCGTCCATGTCAATACAGTTAGATCCCCTATGAAATACTTAGATAATGTTGACAAGTCTGAATAATGAACTCAGCGATAATAACTAAAATTGTAATATTCTCTATGATTTTCAGACGAGTTCTAATATTTTATAAAAATTATGGTTTAGTTAGACGACTGAAAAGAAATGGCATGTAAAATACATACTAATTTTGAAGCAATTAATGTAATGTTTCAATATAAAACACTTTCAAAATACATATTTGACATACTTTCAAATATATGTGCGTACGAGTATGTATGAATAAACGACACATGTGCAAGTCGATAACACGTATTACGAATCACATGTAATACAATACAATATTTGCAATACACAGTGAGTCCTTCCGGTTTTCTGACTGAATTGGCTGGTTTCCATGGCTTCATACTGAATCACTTATGTTCTATAACAGTGAACTTGTTTAATGAGCTATTTAAAGATAATGAAAAAAAAAACTCGGATCCCGACTAAACCGTTTTAATTATAAAGATTTCATGGAACGCTTCGCAATTTAATCGAAGCGTATGAGCGAGATCAAAAGAAAATTTGGAAGAAAAATCAAGCAGAGAGCATTCCTATTAAAACATTAAAAACTTTGGAGACGCTCAAAGAGAAATGCTCGAAGCGGACTAATCCGAGCACGAAAGGAGTAGCTCGCACTTGTCAAAGGATACGGTCATTCGCTAATGAATAGGCGACCGGCCGAATGGGCTCTATGCGCTCTATTTGCAATATGCTCTGTTTATTGAGGGACGTGGTTTACTGGGCGCATACAACTGAAACTGTACAAGCCTATCCGGTCCAATTTACAATTACGATGAATACTGATCAATACAGATACTCGTGCGTACACATATCTGAACGTTTCTGAGACTATCGGAAGCGCAACGCCACAATATGCATCTGTAGTACCGTTGATTAATGGTACGTCTACACACACCTTGAGCTTGCAGTGCAGGAACAAATGTAATTTTAGTTTAACTTTAATTAATGAAGTCTTCATTTTCTAGACTAAACGCTTTACAGACGTCATTTGATTATATTCGGATAATTAAAAGAAGTAGTCAAATGAAGCCTCTATATAGCTGTTCTGAATTTTACTTATTTGTGAGACAAAAAGTAAAGACGATCAACTTTTAATGAGAGTCTACCTACAAGCCGGATTCTGGCTCTACATCTTATATCGCATTGTATGAGAAAGACCACGTGTTTATGACGAATTTAGAATCAGTTTAGAAGTAACATTGACATAGATTTCGGGTAAAAAGCATATTTTTAAATCAGGTTGAGGTCGATAAAATTAACTCATAAAAGTTATCGACTATTGTTACACCTACGTCAATGTTTGCGTCATTATTGATTGGTAAATCTTGTTAATAATGCTGGAAGCCGAATTGTACACATTTCGGTGTCCATTAAGCGGTATTCGGGGCCGGTGCTCCGCAAATTTATCTGTCTATCTGTCTATCTAAAATCTATCTGTCTATCAGCGTTTTAACTGCAGCCGCAACGAACAGATCAAAGATGGCAATTACGCTGTTTACCGGCAGGCCGCAACACACCGCGGCCGTTGCATTTACGAGTGCGCTTAATTGCACGCTCCCGACTAAAGCATCTGACCAGTTTATATTCCATTCCCTTTATAAAATAAATAATAATAATAATAACCGACCCATTATCATTCCACTGTTGGAATATGGGTCTCCTCTCTTATTGAGAGAGTTAAGGCCATAGTCTGCCACAATTAAATTGAACACATGTGGATGCAATCCAACCGTTCGTCTTTAACATAACGGGCTCAATTTAATTCGTATTTGATATTTTCATTTAATTTTTTTTTTGTCAAGCTTCATAATATACTCACATAATATACACATCACATAATATACATTCACTCATAATATACTTGTATGTATATAAACGCATGTAAAATAACCTCATTTAATTATCTGTGCGTTGAAATATAAGGTGAGTTGTATTGTTTTGATGCACCAATAAACTATAAATTAACTTTCGATAGAAGAAATATTACGAAAATATAAAAACATACGTTCATTCGGATAATGGGTAAATTAATTATAAAATTCAGTACCATTTCAATATCGCTTGAAATACAACATAGTAGAGATAAAACAAGTAAAGTTTGTGTACGTACGCACGTGTTAGTCTTATTGGAGTACGGATACTACAAATACGGAGCTGAACAAGCCGAGAAGTAAAAGATCCACTGAAACCACTTCCGTCCCACTAAGTGACGTCACGTCACGTCATCTTGCGAGAATGAACAGCCAAAACGAAAATGAAAAGGGCTCTCCGGCGTACATAAATATGGCAATGACAGTGACACAAATGTGTGCGAGAACAATGAATACATTTTTATGACCCCTTGAAATAGTGGTATCTGGGCTCCTTCGTGCCACATGGCCGAAGTATTCGAGTATCCACGAAGGAGCCCAGATAATATGGAGAGACTGATGGTTACTGGCAAAGTGGCAGGGAAGATACCCCGAGGACGGAACCCCAGACGATGGACGATTAAGTACGGGAGGCACTCGGAATATCACTCCATGATGCTTTATACGACGCAGAAGACAGGACCAACTGGCAAGACACTATTAAGAGATTATTGACAAAAAAGAGCCACGGTGAGGGAACGGATCACGAAGAAGAAGAAAATAGTGGTACTATTTACATGTAACAATACCGTACGACAACCATAAATATAGATATACAATCAAAGCGCTATGCTGTATACTGCGGCAGAATATTTAAAGTATGGCAAAACGAATATTGATGGACGCTGGTGCTGAGGATCGCAAGACTCGCCCTATCATGACCTGATCACGATCGAATTAGGTTAGATCGACCGGCTCATGGCGATCGCATGTCTCCGAAATCATGCATGAATGAAAAGAACACAGGACCAAATGTGATTAAAAACCCACAAATTAATTCATTTTTTAATGTAGTGTGGTTTTATGGATCGCATGACACCATGAATATCTTACATAGTCCTGTGTAGTGCCGGTTAATAACACTTGTACATGTAACCTCTCACACCAGGCTATTGGCCGCGCGCCACCGATGGTATCGGAGGCGACAAGCGAACATGTTTTTATACGTAATAGGCTATCTAAGTGACAACGCAAGTAACGAGCGCGTCTACTGACGTGTATTGATCTTGAGTCTTTTTTCTCTCGTGTTCCGTCGACTCTTAATATAAGTCACTTTGACTAGTACGTCTGTAATGAAAAATTAAGTAGAAAAAATGGAACAGAAGTGGCATTTCAAATAAGGCGATTACGTACTTATAAAGGTCTTATTTTAATATTCTTCAAAAACGGTGTTAGCGCCGTCGTTTTTACTAAATGAAAAACAAAAAGTGCTTCGTATTTTATCACTACCAAACATAACCTGAGAAAACTGAACCGCCAGCTAATATTTCCATTAAGAGCAGTTACGCGAGACACTCGGTATTTTCCATAGACATACATTTTCACGAGGCAATTCTCGAGGCTGAGATAATGGCAATCGAATGGGGCGGCTGCCAGCGCCCGCCCAATTGTACGCGTACACACGTTATGCGCGTTGTTTTCACAATACCTCACACACGCACGTATGTATACATACGCGCGCATACATACAGCACGTACTTAATCGGAAAATTATCATACAAACAAAAACGTTCATATTAATAGGTGTCAGCAATAGCTGACTTCTGAATATAAGTGCGGAAAATTGGCGTTATACAGATATTTATACGTTCTATTTCCCTTACCCGTAAAGTATTTTCTCTTTTATTACTATTTATATATTCCATCCATATCGTCGTGTTCCAGGGAATTCAAAAGATTAGTGGTATGAGACGCCCTAGCAAGGGTGAATGATAAGAGTGTCAATAACCTGGGCTTGCTATTTGAATGGGAACATACTACTGTACATAGGTGGAGGTGTCATGGCAGTTCATACTTACCAACACTTCTATCTATTCCTGTACAGTGTTCATTGTTGTTGGCCTGAAGATTATACATATATCAGCGGCTGCAAAGGTCAAATAAAACATCGTGAAGGTACACGTGTTAAAGTTTTCCGTAACGTTCACTCGAGCGCGTCACATAAGCCAGTCAGTACCTGGTCTTCCTTGAGATCCCGTTTACAATGATTTAATATGTTTTTTAATGAGAGTAACGATTTTGTACGCCGTGTTAACCTACTTTTGATAATGCCAACTTTTCGGTAATTCTGACACAATAGACTGTTTCTATGTATATTATCACAGAGTCTAAACTAAAAGTAAGTATAAAATAAACGAGAAATAAGAACATTATTTCTTTCCAGTTTTACATCCGAAGCCGAGTACCAAGAAAGGGATGGTAATTTTTTTACAAGTGTTCGAGGGTGCTTATAAACTCTCGTTTCCAACAAAAAGGGTACGAAAATAAGCAATGAAAATTAATTAAGGCCGCAAACTCCACAGGCAAATTGCTTGAATAATTATTGAAAACTTCTGAGAATGGCTGGAATATAGGACAATATTTATTATATACTTATTTTTACCTGTCTCTGCGACTACCGCGAAACGGGAATAATATACGCGTGGTCTGCGAGGTTTGTTTTGATAAGGCTTGCCTTCGTTTCGAATGTTTCGTGGAATTCAAATCGTGGTGTGAACGAATTGTTTTAATGTGTGCATGTAATGTATATAGTGCACATATATACATGAACATTTACACATATATCATGTATACTTTATTCACTGTATCGTTGATCCAGTGGTTGCAAAGCGCGACTGCCGATCGGGAAACCCTAGGTTAAAATCCCGGGTCAGGTACTATTGGGTTTTTCTAATTTAGAAT
>DWFT01000025.1:0-18284 GCA_018246795.1 Microceris patrobas patrobas
AGCTGATTGCGGTATAGCGCAGCCTAAATAGGCACGGCGAAATGCCCTGACTGCCGACAGGCAGCAGCGTCGGGGGTCCGATAAGCTGTGCCTCGCGATCTCCAACCCGCATGCCCAGCGTGGAAATTACGGGCATAAACCCTCTTTTGGGGAGGCCTATGTCGAGCAGTGGACTAAGACAGGCTGATGATGATGATGAGACACATCCAAATATTCAATGAGCAAAATGTGTCTAAGCCTGTCCGTGTCTAAGCTTATTATAATATTATAATTAAATCAATTTTTATTAGTCTAGTTCCACTGCCTGTTCTAGACTGCCTCGTGGGTCGATTGCTTGCAAGTGCGACTGCCGATCGGAAGGTTCTGGGTTCAAATCCCGGGTCGGGTGGGTACTATTGGATTTTTCCAATTTAGGATTTCTAGTAGTGACTCGGATTCTGGATTTGTGCCCGGTGTATGGCAATAGGCTTAATGCCTATTCAATACCGAAAATCAGTAGGTATACCATAGCTTCTATATGTAAAAACGTAGGGCCATATTGAGATACAAATGTGTAAATTCCTGTGGTATTAGTATTTATTTTGTGGAGTATTATTTCTAGCACGATTACTTAACCTTTCAGTAAATTGTAATAGTTGAGAAGTATTAGGTAATGTTTATTGAGTCGGTTTAAACTGATTTGAGAATTATGAGGTTGTTAGTGGAGTGCTTTCAACAAATTTAATTACATTTCAACTTAAATTAAGTCTTTTCAAAATGTTGTAACCACTTTTAGTTATAAAATGTTTTATAAAATATTATTTAATGTACTAAAGTTAGACGTACTCAGAAATGCTATTAAAAGTAATTCGATTGCCAACTCCGTGCGTAGTTTTCTAGACATAAATTATCTTATATCTTTGGTATTTATTACGTTACCAGTTTTCCCAACGATGACTATCGAAGTACGTATCGGCATTTTAACAGCAGTTTTTGGGTGAGCCCTTTTAGCTAAAATTTGGAACACATCTAGATATCCTGCGTCAGGATGAAATACCTAAAGTTTTTTTCCTCAAAAACCAAATATTAAAGAAGTAGTATTATCGTGTCTTGATTAAGGCACTCAATACAATTTTGTATCATTAGTTGGTCTTAACTTTAAGTTAGACTTAATTTTAATGGAATAGCTTAGCTTTGTTCTAGGCTATATATCCCTAAAATAACACCAGTTTTATGAAAACATTTTGCTTGAAATTTTATCTGAGACTAGATTTAAAGTAGCAATATGTTTTCATACTTGACAAAAAATCCTTCGTTTGATGTGTATCAGAAGACTGCTAGTGGGAAAATTTTCAAGAGCGTTTCTGTGGAGCATCATCATTTAGCAATCTGTCCGGGTTGCCCTTGTACGGCAACAGTCGTTAAAATCTTGTTACGAGGTTTTTATAGCGTATTAAAAACCTTGGACTGGTAGTCTCTCAATTGTCTTTGCATCAATCCATTTCAGATATATCTTTCATGGCACTCCAGCCTCAGGTGCGGATAATATTGTATTTTATTGAAGACGAATATTCAATACGGCAATATAAGTTTTTATTTGATGAGCGAAAAAACATTTGATTGTGGTTGGGTGAAAGCCATGTTATCAAATATTTTGACCACTGAGAATTTGTATTGAACGGTTGAAAGATGCAAGCTGTCATAGCATGGTAAACTAAATTTCCACCTTCTGTACCAATCGTGGTTTCTAAATCCTGGTACGTGCTACTAATATTACAGAGCTATATACATTCTTAAGTTTTAACATCCGTTGGTAAAAAGGTAAAGGAAAATGTCACGAGCAAACCTACAAACCTTTACAAAAGTTCTCTAGAATGTTCTCGAAGACGTGTAAGCTTTAGCAATACGTAGATGAACAGTGTAGCAGACGATTATAACAAGAGTAACTCGAATTGCTAAAAAAGAAGATAGTGGTAAACTACTGGATTCAGAAGGCCCAGGACCGGAAAGAATGGTGCCGATTAGGGGAGGCCAGTGTTCAGCATTGGACATCTAGAGGCTGGTGATGAACTCGAATTCAATCACGGAAAATAGCAGGACTAGAATTAATCTTTTCGGAGAATTTATGATCTGTTTGAGCCTGACAGTTATCTTTCGACATCAGTAGCCAGGTAATGAATATATTGTGATCTATGCTCTTTTTGTTGTAGGTACATATAACAAAATTGATTAAACCATTGATCATACAAGAAGAAAGAAAGTAATTGTTACATACGTGTATGCTACATACATATATGACAATAGTCTAATGAAATGTAGATAAAGCGGGCTATAATAATGATTAACATAAACAACAAATGTAATCTTCTCATCTATTCTAATATCCCTTTTGTATTGTAATAATTGGTATTCTAACTTTCTCCGGGCTGATGTGATCTTTGCAATTTGATTGAGTTTAATATTATTCTGTACAACGTCAAGCGCTCACAATTTAATTATTTGGGGACATAATAGCGACGACGCGAGGTCGCTTCAGAGATAGATGAAACTCAATATATACAGGCATTTTAAACGAAAAGTTATATTGAAAAGAAAACCTATTTCGGTGGAGAGTGTGCAGATGAAACACTGTAGCAAATTTGTAACGGCCACATTCATACGTATTGAAAGGTATTCAATTGAATACCACTCTGTTCGGTCGTGTACGCGTATGTGAGTCTGCGTAATGAAATTCAGAGCAATCTAAATGCGATATAGATAATATAATAAAATAAAATTGCGATGCGAATTCGTGAGAAAATTTAAATAAATGACTTTTCTGTTTGCACATAAAAAGAAATATATTGCGGCACAATGAATGTTGGGGGAGGCAGGGGTAGTGGGGACAGTCGCGGGCGAACGAGAGACGGCACCGAGGAAGGGGCGCGGGGCACGCGGGGCCCGGGGGGTGACCCACTTTAACGGGACAAGTAATATTACTTTTTACTTTTAGGTAACTATTTCACATTTTATGATAATAACGACATATTATAATATTTTTATTACACATTTTGTTTATCAAATATAACATGAAATATTCGAACAACGTACAGTTAATAGACATAGATAATTTTAGTACGTGGTACTCTCAGACGGAACAGAAATAATCTGTAAACTTTTTTGGGTTCACCGACCGAGCTATTATGTCTTAACATGCTTCTTTATTCTTCATTTATTTTTATTCTAGCCGACCGTTAAACCAACCATAAGAGGGAAAAGTTTCGTTTCGTTTAATATTTCAGTCATGCCGGCTTTTATTTATAATAGTTTAACCACATTACAACGAATATGACATGAAACTAATGAAAAAGCTCTTAAAAAAAAATAAACCGCATTACATATGAATAGGTAGGCAGGGCAGTCGCGGGTCGACCTCGAATTTATTGGTATATTAAATGCCAAATAAAGAATATATGTAGACAAGTTCATCGTTAACTACTATACACAAAACATTTGTCATTTATATCATTGTCGTCATGTAGCGGATTTTAGTACTAATAATAATTATGTGACTGTAACTTTTAATAATATGCCCCACGTGACATACACTGTTAACATTTATAACACAGCCAAACATCATATAAAATAGATTGCATACAAAAGAAATATTCACTGTACTCTTTAAAAAATCCAAATCGTTGTAACAAAGACGTCGATATTGTAATCAACTTGGAGTATTGTGCTTCTCATATCACAACCGATCCAAAGATTATCGCTAGCAGTCCCTTGTACAATTTAATGCAATCGTAATTCTGATCTAAGCGAACTCCATTATTGACATAGCTCGTTTGTGTGGGTTGTGTGGAGCTATACGTCCCCATTCTCATGTTTTGTGAAGCAGGGTGTATTATTTGTTTGAATTAATTGTGTTTCCTTTACATTAATTTATAATCTGCGTTATGTACCTTACATGTTTTATCATATAGAGCCTGTAGAATATAATTTTATTGTGTAATGTGTATAGCCTGTAGCATAGCGTTTATTATAATAATTATAATAGGGCCTTTTTTTAGTAGGTATAGTATAATATGTGATATTACAGTATAATGACTTCGTTAGTAAAATTTTATACAGTGAATCTATCAGCTGACTTTCATCAAAACTGAACGAGCATAATGTCTTGATAAATGTTGTAATTGTAACAACTGGTGTATTACTTGTACAAGAGGGATTTTTGTTTAGTGTTCACTTTGGGGGAATGGTTGAAAGATCGGGGGAGCATAAACGTTCAAATGTAGCGATGATAGAGTTGCACTTTTTGTTACATTTAGCGATTGTCATATAAATTAAATAGACCAATTTCAATGTTATTTCAGGATGGGTGTTTGTTAGTAATTAGCACACAAAGTATTTCTAATTCTGTATTTTCAATAACATTGTTAAATTGTGCACAATGCCTTAATCCACTAAAAACGACGTCTTAAGAAGGACCTAGCGAGAGAGTATCGATTAGTCTCACGCTTTTGAAGTTTATGGATATTAACAAAAACTAAACTCGTGTACTTAAGAAATTTTAGAAATGAAACGAAGACGAGTGCTCGTTTATAAGCGTGATTTAACAACTCCAGCATATTGATTTTTACGTCGCCGTGGGCCTCCCACCCTCCGCGGGAAGAGTTGTGCACGGGGGTAATGCTAAAATGCTTGTTCCCCTATTTGAGAGTACATGCTGGAGGGACGTACAATTCGAGCCGCGCCGGAAATATTTTTCTTAGACATTTACTAGCGCTTTTTGCTTATCGAACGCTGCTTGCGTAACATTTACGACCGGATACGAATTCATTCAAACGCGAATGTGACACACTTTCTATTACGGCTGTAATCTTATCTAAAATATATTGTGTTAAGGAGTCACTTTGGACGCTCCGCAATGTTAAATTATAGCGACACTTGGTTATTTTTATCATAAAATAGGGACTGTTTCACTATTTTATCGCAGTTACATTGCTGTTGTATAGGATGTTGGTATTCGATTCGGGTTATTTCAATTATATTAGTCGGTTCCGAGGCCCTACTGCTTACGTCCCTTAATAGTTAAGGAAGAAGCATTTATTAGAATTATTACGTCAATGTGCCTCGCAACGTTAATAATCCAATCAATAGGTCAGAAAAGTGGTGTTTCAGATTAACCGTTATAAGAACATTATTTAAATAAGTTAACAACTATTTTGTCTTCTATTCCTTTGAATAATGTTGAATAGTATGAATATAATTGAATGTTACTGTGATGAGTTTTTTGGAAAAAAAATGTAGTGATATGTTTTAATACATTTAAATCAATAAAAATATTAAAATAACCGGAGCGCGCAGTTGCATGTCCCCGCGAGTTTGTTCAGCCCCACCCGCGCACTTTTCAGTGGGCCGCCCCGCCGCACCCTTCGCTGCACCCCATGTGTTATTCTCCGCTCCGTCCCGCTCCGGGACGCTCCTTCATTTTACTCCAATTTACAACTGAAAAAATTTAAACAAACATTCTTTATTCTAACAACATTTCAAAATGAGATTGAATCTGTATTGTTTCTGAGTTGATTAGAATCAATACGTTGAATATCGTAATAATTATTATATTGTTATATGTTGATTAGCCAGTTATACCGCAACGCCGCATTTTATCGATTGACAGACGATATGAATTGATTTGACGAGTTTTAGTATCCAGAAGAGGGGTACATGTTGAAATATTACACATTTAATGATGTTGTCCGTATCTACACATATGGTATTAATCCTGTAAATGTTATATAATATACAATCATAGGATGTAAAACAAAAACAATGTTCCGATCCATGATTTATTAATTCATAACCCTACGCATTTTCCTCGCGCTTCCCTTCAAATAAAAAACAACATTATATGCTAATGTCATTGCTCATTGTACAATGTATTTTGCGGGTGACATATTCAAAAAACTTATACATAATTTAATTATCCAACACAATGATGTATAATTGACTTTGTTTGAAATATTCTAATGTATTTTATTTCGCAGATAGGTTGGGTGTAGAGTTATATCTACTCGTACATACGTAGATATTAAGTCTAACTGCTCGCAACAAAAAGTTATGGTTATAACTACAAAAATATTTAAACTGTTCAGTTTCAATATTTATTTTCACTAGTCGTTGTCAATTAATTGGCATGGTATTTTCATGATGTTATGTTAATAAAATCTTTCATTACCATTTTTTAACGTAGTCGGTTTAATAGTATATTAGAGTATATGTTATTTTAATGTAATAATACCTAGGCAATAGATTTTCCTGGTAGGGATAAAAAACATTAAATCGCATTGGAATTTAGCGCGGTGAGATAGCTGAAGGGCGGCGCCCCAACTCGGCTGAGATTGAAATGAAAAGCTTTTAAGAGCTTTTTGTTTGTAATTAATTAAGTTTCTATTTATTTGAGTTGCTTTTGATAGTTCTATTTTCATTTGTTATTATATTTTGCCGATGTATATACCTACTTGTAAATATCTTTGTGGTCGGATTGTTGTTCGTTATTAGGTATTATTTGTGTTATTTTGTTTATGTTTTACTTAAAGTTTTACACTATTATATCACAATTTTTTAAACCTTAATTTAATCTGAATATTAAATAGCAACTATTTCACCTTTTGTTATTGTGCAATCTTCAATATTAGTTTGTATAGACTGATATTGAAAAATAAAGAGAGTTTGTTGTAACATATTTTTTACATACTAACGCCTTATATAGATTTTATATTGGCTTCACCTCGACTCCCGTCCAACAGTGGGACTCATTACTATGTTAAACAAATGGGCTAGTATGATAATAAATACGGTAAATAAATATATATACCTACTACTGTTACTTAAATTTCTAAATAAATGTGTTTTTACACGTTCTCCGGCCTCTTTTAATTGGGTAGGTGGATCCATTACTCTGTTGAAGGAAACGGAATTGAACCATAAGAAAATAATATTCTTACGTTTATTGTTCTTCTGCTGTATTGCGATTATCAAAATCTTTTGTCCAATGGTTAGTGAACCTGACAGCTGAGCTGACGATCGTGTTTTTGATTCTCGTCCAGGACAAATATCAATCCGTGTGGTGGGCACAAGTATTTGTTTTGTACCTGAGTGTTATAAAATCTATGTATACAGGTATTTATTAATATGTACATCATCATCATCAGCTTGTCTAAGTCCATTGCTGGACATAAGCGTCTCCTGAAAGGTTTTTCCCATAGTCCCCGCGCTGGGCATGCTGTTTGGCGGCTACGTGCATAAATATTTATGAGTCGTCTGGTTACCATAATCCAGACTCCCTTCTATTTTGGGATCAGATGGCGGTGTGTGGGGATATATCGAGGTAATTGTTTATTATCTAATCTATCTTTATTAATGCTAACGTAAATTAAACTATAAATTCGATTGAAGGATTTTGTAATTATTCGAACCTCATATACCACGCTCACATATTTTACGAGTATTTATGTACACCCATTTCATTGTATCATATCGACGTACTGAATAAAATAAGGCCTAGTTATATTTTTTTTGTGTTACATGGTCGTCCTATATT
Organism: Microceris patrobas patrobas; assembly: GCA_018246795.1. Lineage (NCBI taxonomy): Eukaryota > Metazoa > Arthropoda > Insecta > Lepidoptera > Hesperiidae > Microceris > Microceris patrobas. The sequence goes on from DWFT01000025.1 coordinate 7,565, forward strand.
CATAAATACCTTACCAATAATTTTACCTATAATAGTATCGTATCATCATATAATTTACTTTGGGTTGAGTTCGGTGTCGGTTTGATTGATATGTTCGATGTTAAACGGTGTGGTAGGTACACCGATATACATATTGTCATAAGACAGGCGAAGAGAGCCGCTTGCCAAATATCTGTAAAATCTGTACCTACATTTGTAAAAACGTAATGTGTATCTCCTACATCCATTACTCTCTTCTCCTTATACTTAAATGCACTTATAGCTACGTGAGCTATTAAAAAACCTTTTTATCTACAATAGTTTAGATAAATCTAATAACAGTAATAGATAAATGTTAATTTGCTACTAAAGTATTATACAGAATAACGTTTTAATGACCCTCTTAAACACAGGCACAAGACATGAAATGTAATCATAATGATATATGAAATTAATCCGTTAAATAGCACGCGCCATTAATACATTTCTAATGAATTATTTCTAATGTAAACTTTGTCAAGCAGTTTTGAGTTATGTTATTAATTAATGGAATGAGTCGTCTAGTGCTCTTGTACTGAAGTATTCGAAGTACTTCTGCTAATTTGACTGGCAAACTCTATTAATTAAAATACTTTCTTTAAACATAGAATTTTAATTACAGAATAGGTACGCGTACAAATATTGCTTTCGAATAAGGGTTTGAAAGTTAGTTAATATGAATTGTATTTGTTATTGAGTTTCAAAGGTATGACTTTTATTGATAAATGTAGAATTTACTGAATATATTACAGTTTAGTGTCTACATATTATCGCATACTCGCATTTTGTTACTATGTATTTTAAAGCAACTTTTGTTATATAAAATTTAAATTTACCGACTAAAACCTTCTATCATCTGATAAAATGAAAATAAAATATTGATGGTTATAATTCTATTTATTCTGAATGTACCTATACATGGAATTATCAAAAGTGTTCTCTTGAACGAACGTTTAAAAAGGTTTATATATTCGTTTTTCAATTTTTATTTATATATTTTTTTACATTTACTTAACTGTCAGTATGTATATTTATAAGTAAGTTAAATTACAAAGACAAGAAATATATGTTATGGCAACAGCGTGGTTATTTCAAAAGCATAATACCTATATTTCTACGCATAGAAAAAGAAACTAACAAATACCGTTTTAACGAAAGAAAAGGCAGGTTAGACATTAAGTACTTACATTACAAATTATTACAAAAGTATACTATACAGCTCGTAGCTAGTAAGGGACATTTGTATAAAGGTGATGAAGTGGATAAGATTGCAAAGAGAAAGCTTTTCGTGGAACAAAGAGAGCGGTTACGAACGCAGACGAGATATTGAATATATTCCTTTAAAAGATTTTAATAATACTGTATTTAATGTACAATGCGGTCTAAACAGTAATGTCAGTATCTCGATGTCGACCCCGATGATGAAAACATATTTCGAATTATCAGACCATGTCGCGGTATTCTCAGGTATGGCTATTGTTGTGGTCGATAGATTTATTCATTGAAGTTATTCGCTCTCATTTACGGTGATACCAGCATAACAGCAGAGGCAATAATTGCGGAATATCGCGCTATATTTCTGGAAGGGATAGACAGACGAGTGTAGTGCTTCCATCTGTCACTAGTTATATTTTATGAGCCATGGAATACGGGCTGAGGTTATTGGCATATATCGGGCACAAATCCGGGCTCCGGGTTACTACCTCGAATTTCAAGTTTGACTAACACAATATTACATTGTCCGACCCGGGATTGAGCTCAGGACCTCTTGCTCAGTCGAACGTGCAAAAACTAAACCACCGAGGCAATCAAATAATAGTAGCGAGGTACAAATAAGACAGTGGCAGCAACAATTTTAAAGAGATCAAGCCATATTCAACCTAACGTGCCTACACGCCAGTTCAATGCTAATGACATCGAAAACTTATGGAAGATTCATTTTTAACTCGCATATACCCATACTGAACCTAGATATGTACATATATCTAGAGATCATTGCACTCAAGTGATGGGTTGAAATAACATTTCTGTTACAACAGATGATACATGGCGCCATCTTCAGATACGCTGGCTACGGAAATGAGCCAAGAATATAAACTATCCTGAACTCTAATGAGTTGAAGGTTATTATGAAACCAGGCGTTTAAAAATGGAACCAAATAGAACACTAAGTATTGTCAAACTTCAGGTGTTTCCGTTTTGTGTGATAAGCACAAGTAATTGTCCTATGTCTGGGCTTAAAAAATATGTTTATATAAGTATAATAACTTATATGTGCATAATATGTAGCTTATCAGCCGTTTAGTTACTGTAATTAAGCCTCCTTCCCAGCTAATATTGGGTTCAGATGGCCGAATATGGAGAGGTATTAAATGTTTAATTTTAATTTGGAAGCTAATTTTGGTAAACCTTAAGAATGAAATAGTAGAGAATTGAAAATTTGGTCCTGCATAAAAATTCAAAGTAATAGAATGGAAATGAGGGTAGAAATGATTTGACTGTAATGATTTTGGTTACGCTGTAAGTAGTTTTTTAACCGATTGTAAAATAGGAGATTTTCAATTCTTCTTTTGTTTGGAGATACAAGTAAATTCTTTTGTTATAAATAGAAATGTATGCGAAATACAAATTGGAAACGAATCCATTTACCAAACTCCTTTAAGACGGAGTACCAGCGTAGTAAGAAGCATGTTCCAATTCAGAACAATTATAATAAATAATCATATATGCATTACTGTTACTCTGTTCTTAGTAAGAATTCTTTATAGACGGAATACCAAGAAACTGGGTCATTAACAGGTCGTTATAACGTTGCTTTAGCGTAGTAAACATAAGTAACTTAAGTTTTTAGTGAGAACACTTTTTAATATGTAATGTATTTTAACATTGCATGTCTTTGTACTCTAGCTGGATAATATCCGAAATGTATTGAATCCGAAATATACCAGTGACAAAATATATATACATGCATGCACATACACACATATACACACACACACGCACACACACACATATATGTGTATATGTGTGTGTCAGTATACATACATATGTATTGCAATTTGAAAAACAAACGTTTTAAATGCGAGATGTACCTAATGATGCATAACATAGAATTTTAAATTGGTAATATTAAAAACATGTCTCATAAATATAAGCAGAACCTTATAATAGGATACAATTCCATTCATCATGAATCTCTCGGCCATCTGAAGAAAAGGGTTTAAAATTGTTTCTCAATGTTAATAAATTTTAAACAGATAAACCTGTACATCTCGAGCTCGCGGCTTAAAAAACGACTATCGTGAGTATAGAATCCAGACGAAAAAAGTAGTCGTGCAACATTTCACAAGGCACATCGGCCTGCTGCACTCGCATTGTGTGCCTTAACAATATCCACGGCCCATAGAACGCCACTACACAACAAATGAAACACGTCGTCTACGTCATTTCTATCGCTCAAAGGGTCTATGCAAACAAACTTAATCGCCTATCAATATAACTTCACACTGACTAATATTCACACTGACTCTCACACTGAGTAACAAGTGACTGTTAGCTTCGTATTACATTTGCATATTGTATTCTGAAATTTTCCACTAATCCTTTACTTCTCTCAGAACAATTTATTATTTACATACACTGCGGCTCAAAAATATTTTGCCACTTGTACTTTTATTTAAATTACAAACAAATAACACTTTAAAAATAATTTTATTAGGTTTCATTGTTCGTACCTCTCCGCAAAATACTTATCTACACTAAAAAGTTATACAGCCTATTGTTATTTGCCAACTCCTGGTTATAAAACTAAAATAGTGTTACTGTCGGAATCTCTTCAAAGTTAGTCTTTGAACTCATAGTTTTAATTTGTCCAGGTTGTTGGGCAATGAACATATACTTGTACTGTGGAGTCAGTTAAACACGGCGGAAGGTCTGTGATGGTTTGGATCTGTTTTGATGACTCTGGAGTTTGGGATGTTGTGCGTATACTAGGAATCTTAAAAAGAGGTTACAAGAACATATTAAAGAATAGTGCAGTGCCTTCTGGAACCTGGTTTAATTGGTTCGATGTTCATATTTCAAGGGGATAATGAGTTAAACAAACGTCAAAGCTATGCAAGAACTTTTCAAAAGGAAAAGAACAGCAACAGGTGTTGAAACTGATGAGATGGCCTCCGCAGTCCGCAGACTGAAACCAAATACAATTAATGTGGGATCAACTGGGCAAACAGGTGCGAAAATATTGACCAAAGTCTTAAGAAATCTTATGGAGAAAACTGCGAGATAAATGGCAGAATATCACAAACAGTGGTAAAATTTGTAGCTACGTAGCCCAAGCTTTTGCATTGCCGTCATTGAGAACGAAGGTGAACACATAGATGAGTCCAAAACTTAAGAACTGTTTGAATATTATGTCAAAAAAATTGAAAATTAATTTATTTTGAAGTCGTTTACATTTATTCAAACTTTTAGTATTGCATATAATTGCAATAAATGCATTTTATTGAGAGGCCAAATAATTTTGAGCGGTAGTGTAAGTAAATATATTATTTTGGTTAGTACGTTAATACTTAGGTAATTTTGTTCTGTAATTTCGTAATTACTTAAATACTGATTATCATTTTCAATTAATGATGTTTGGTATATAAGGAGTTTTGTCTATTTAAAAAAAAAATCTTTCAAAAAACATAAATGAATAAACATACTTTTACCAATAAGTTGCAAGAGTTTTTAAAAAATAAGTACGTCTGTATTATATAAGTATAAACAATAACACTTCTTTATAACTTAAAGTGCCAAATAGTTGCGCGAGCAATTAAGTACTTATATGTTTTGTTTACTCTGCACACAGACTCCGGACCGGATCGCTAGAAACACGACAAGCCCCGTGATCCTACAAGGAGGGGTCGCAAACAGGTTATGACCCCGACAAGTGACTTGCCCGAAGCTCTGAATGGACCACATCTAAAGACCTTTATAAACTTGATAGATATCCCCGAGTGCTCTACTTTTCTACAGTATGCAGGGGGCGGAGGAGCTCTCGCTACGCCGGTCGCAGTCGCCTTAGTCTTATGTCTCAAACAAGGATAAAATTGAAAATATGTGGCAAAACAAAGCAGGCTGTGTTGTTAACATCTCGTTACATATTGAACAAATAAAACTAACAACAAAATATATTGACATGATTGAAATGTGAATAGAGAAAAATTCCTTTTATGATTTAAAATACGAAATTGTATAACTTATTACGCCTATAAAAGCTGAAGGATAATCAATTGTATTAAATTGCAAATTTTCCCCTGGATTGCAATAAATATTGCCGTCTGTATGCATGGCCATTAAATTATTATAAGCGAGCAGTCGTTTTAATCTTGTATCGGGTATAACAATACCGCGATTTGTTTAGATACTTTTTTCCACGCATAAGCAAACGAATATATTTCCACTATTACCACATAATACTCCATTGTTCTTCAGTTCGTTGATATTTCTCCAGCATTTTCAACGCCTGGACGTATTTAAAATTTGAGTTATACACGTAGCTAGCGAAGCATGAGTTATCATAAAAGTACGCACATATGTACATATGTGTGTTACAGTTCGTAATTAAATGTGTCTGAATTAATGTGTTATTGTTGAATGTAGGTATTTTTTTTCGCTTGTAAAATTAAATCGTGTTTGTTTTACTTTCAACATTCTAATAACTTTTAACATTGTGTTAGATGTTTGTGTGCTCTACATTAATGTTAAATAGACAGATCTACGTGTTAAAAAATAGCCTTTTCTCAAAGTTTTTCGAATTTGTTTTTGTACGGGAAACCCCACAACGGTCTTAATGAACATTGGTATTCCGAGATGAGCCGCGTGTAAAAATTCCATAGCGAGCGATGAGGGTGTCATGTTTACCGTACACGGCCCAGTACGAGCTCTGCTCGCGCCATCTGCTGGCTATCAAAGAATCAATAAAAACAAACTAGTTTTATGAAAATAAACAAACGATCGAATCAAAAACGGGCAGATCTGTTAAATTTAAACAATATTTGAAATTACATGCCGCGTTCATGTTATCTTTTCAGTTCCACGAATGTTTTTTTATTTATATTATCATTTGTGAAAATAGAACGTTTTGCTTTATTGCTACAGATTATAATAATTATTACTAAAAAGTTAAGTATGTTGGCGTGAAAACTATGGAATCAGAGGGCTATATTTTGTTTTATTAATGTTAATATGTAGCTATAGCAGCAGCGCTTGACATGTCCGGTTTTTGTCTGGAAGACGTGTTTGGTAGACACATCCAAAAACGAGACATTCCTCATTTATTATAAGGGGTAACGTGGTTTGCGAAAGGAGTGAACTTTCCGTTACGATTGTTTGTGATGCTCATGAACAATTCATTTTTTATGACTCATATTTGTTCAACATTGCATCACAAAAAATAAATAGTTTATGATGAAAAATCCGTGTGTTTTTTGCATTGCATGTCAAAACAGATATTCAATGTGAATGAATAGTGCAGTTACTCTCGGAGGCGGGAGTCAGAAGTCTCCTAAACCGGCGTGAATGTATATGGAGAGAGTGGAATGAGAGAGAGAATAAGAATGTTAGACTAGAAGCAAATACCATTGGTCTGTAAGGATAAGAGATATTGGCCACTTAATGCCGTCTACTTACTTCTGATGGATCTGGCGTGATGTTATAATAATAGTGACGATTATTATTAATAAAGTAATAATAACAATAAATTATTCTTTGATATGGTCCGCTTAATCATAATTTTTAACTACGGATACGGGTCTCAGAATAACAAAGGTTAAGCCATAGTCTGCCACGCTTGGTGGTGTTGGATAATTTTAAAATTAGTTGCTAGAATTGCAATATTGTTTATTGTTACATTTGAAAAAAATCGCAATTTAACTACAAAGCAACTAATGTTAAATGCAACTGAGGTTTCTAAAATAATTGGGACTGATAGGACATGCGTAATTTCTACGTAGCAATCATATAGACAAAAGTAAAATTGACTAAGTATTTTAAAAGTACGTAAGTCCCCTTAATCCCGATCGCATTCAAATTTATTGTCCTTAAATTGATCTATCATTATAATCTCCTACTCTGTAGAAAACTGAAGTGTAAGTATAATACAAGGAAAATGTATTAGTTACTGTTCAAGAAAATTTTGTCAATATTGCATTACCATTGCCATATATAGCTCCTAAGTATATTAATAAGTATTATAATATCTTTTTGTTATTAAAATGTAAACAAAGTCAGATTTAATATTACAAAATGTACCGCTTGTAAAACTTCCTATAATTAAATACGTAGGCGTCGTGTAGAATGAATTCATTTTCTAAAATAAATGGTAATCTGACGAGGGCTGGCATTATAAACATTGTTTAGTCTCAGCGTCGTGTATACAAAAATGAAAATAAAAAGAGTCTAAAAATTGTAGAACCGGTCCCGGGCATCGTGGCTTGGAGATCGTCGGTGGAGTGACCTCAGTTGGCCTTGACAACGCTCACTCCGCCGTGCGCCTTGCCTGATTCAACCACTAATAACTTCACTACAACATTATAATGCCGGAATGCCCTCGATGCATCTATGCGTTACTTCGCCACATGTACATACATTACTCGCGCTCGTACCTTTGTCGTACCGTCAAACCATGATTTATTGTAATTGTCTGAACAATTAGGCACTGTGAACTCGTCGCAGAACGTACTTAACCGACTTAGTTTTACATACACATATTGTATACATTTCTTTAGTTCAATCATAATTTCATTACAAAGCTAACTGTACTTCGCCTATCTTTTTATATTACTCATCTATGCATTGTTATAATGGATCAACAATGCGTTTGCGTGATGTGGAGATACTTGATGTTTCAGAAATACGGTCCACGGAGCTTGTAAAATTGTATGTTTAGTTGTGTATAATAGGAAATGCGATAACTCACAATTTGTTAGAACAAACGTAGCTATTGACATAAGTGGCTTGCCAACATCATATCTGCCGGACAATGGGCATTCCAGTGCAGGCGGGCTGGCTCGGGGGTGGTGCGGGACTCGGCGGGGGGACGCGGGACGCGATGTCTCGTCCTATTATACTGTATAGGTACGCGATCATATTCTTGTATCAACAAATTAAAATTATCATTCGACTTGTATCTTTTTTAATTATCATGTTGTTGAACGGGAACGTTGTTAATAAAAGCGCCAATTAACTATGTATATCTTAGTTGATTCACTAACTATGAATTTTAATTCATTAGCATATATATTTGATTGAATTAAAAATACTACATATATTATTAATTATATAGCTGTATCATCTTATTGATAATTTGCGTTACACTGCGTATAATAAAAAAAAGGTCGAGTAGCTTTATTTGAAACCTTTTTACCTCCAAACAAGACTTAGATTACATATATCTTAAGAGATAATATAAATGACACGGAGGATGCTTAGAAAAATTATGAAATGAACATAAAAATTGTGTGATAAAATATTAATAGAATTGATTATGAGTTTTTAATCATAAAGTATCGACATGGTTATTACCTTATGGTATAACCTGTTCTGAGCAATAATGCTTACGTGAAGTTTGTTCAGAACGTGAAACCGGTTTCGAGAAGAAAATATAATTGTTAACTGTAGTCATTCCACAAATATTACAGAATATCATGTAAGTAAAATATTTAAATAAGGCAATTAAATGTAAATTACAAGTTATCGAATGAGAAGATATTAATCTACCAATTAACGTAAGGCTATTTTGTAAAATAATATTTTAAAAGGTTTAAAAGCGGTAATGCAGGGTTGCGTCTACTGGCAACTTCGGCAGTTGTATACCTACTTCAAACAGCAGTACTTGCGTTATTTGTTTGGTTATTGGCGAGACTTTTGCAATTTAAAAACATTCGGTGCTAAGTAACATTATTAAATAATAAATTAACTTTAAGGAAAGACAGAAATATGAATAAAACTTAACGTAAAAAAAAAACAATTATCTTCCAAAATTTATTTAATCTTTTTTATTATTTGTTCTTAACTGTTGTACCTACAATCACGATTAACAAAAGGCTTAATGGTTTGAGGCATTTTCCAACACAGAACATAGTGTGATAGTGAGAATAATTAGAAGATTATAAGATTATAGAAGATATTATTAGATAGAACATTAAATGTTCAAATATCTTAGATGTTTGATTATTGAATTATTATTTGTTTAATAACACGTATACGAAAAGATTGTCACAGTATAAAATTACAAATGACAAAGTTAAGCAAAATAAATATAATAATCCCAGTGAGTTTATTACAATGATACACACAAAAACCCGCAGGTCAATTTAGCGAGCCCCTTTCATGAAAGCTCGATATAATTGCCAACGGCCAACTAGGGTTGCAGATTGCAGATCCCTTTGATACACACGTCTACATACGCATCGGTATTACGTCTAGACAGACAGGTACCGGTATGTACCTATAGCTGTATTTCGAAGTGAAATTTTCAACGTGTTCCTATGACATAGGTAAGTTTACGTAGCACCATTCAATTACCTACTAATATAGTCCGTGTCTTTATAAATCTGGTGATTGCAATGGGAGAGAAACATGTAAATAGTATATGGGTTGCGATTTTCTTTAATTGTAATACATTATACATAATTAATGATTAGAACGTTTATGACGGTGAAACAAAGTAAAATGTTTTCAATAAAATATGTAAGTAGATATTAACGGAATGTAATATATTTTATAACTGTGGACAAAGTGTGGATTACATTATGATATAATCTATCCCATGCTATAAGCTTTTAATAATGAAAGTATTAGTGTTACCGTGAATAAGAAAATCGTTATAATGATTCATTCAATTAATAACTTCCCAAATATTACAACATATAACAAATTTGATATGAAACGGGGTCGCGTAAGGTACACGCTTTTTAATGATGATTGTGTGAAGTTCTCATTAATGACTATTTTCTGTGAAAGACGATATAATAATAATGTTGTAGTTAAGGCTTGTGTAGTCTGCCAGTCCGCACTTGGCCAGCGTGGCAGACTATGGTCTTAACTCTCATTCTGAGGGAACTGTGTCAAACAGTAGAACGTTAAAAGGGATGAAAAAGTTTAAGATTTAACAAACTTTTCTAGTAACTCTTATATGTCTGCTGTTACTCAGGAAGGATTGCGTTATTATATGTATTTCAGTCTGACAGGTGCAACAGGAAGGAGCGAGTCAGAAATATTTTTTATATTCACATTTTTAAATTTAATTTTTGCATTTTCAAGAGGTGTTCATTTACAATTAGAAGATTTATTTATATTATTGTACCAGTTATCACAGCGCAGGTTCTATTAAAATTATTTGCTATTGTTTAGGGATTTCACGTAATTTTTTATCCGCATTACGTTAACCACGTGGTACCATTTTATCCTGTGCTAAAACGCAATGCCTACACTTCCTTTTTACATTCTAAGTGTTATAGGAAAGATGCATTGCACAAACATATAATTTCCTCGGCTGAATAAACTCGGAATGGCACATGTTTTATTTGAAAGTTTAATGTAACATCATGCTTGAATTTTCCCGAAGACGTATTCAGAGAAGTGTAGTAGACGTTTCATGTGTTATGTTAAATGTCGCACAATAGAATGGATTTTGAGACTATTGTTATACAATAAC
>DWFT01000026.1:0-18223 GCA_018246795.1 Microceris patrobas patrobas
GCCTCCCCAAAAGGGGGTTTATGCCCGTAATCTCCACGCTGGGCATGCGGGTTGGAGATCGCAGGGCACAGCTTTTCATATATTTTTCATATTCATTTTCACACAATTAAAATATGATAATTTTATTAAAGTCCTTTTAGTGTAAGTGTGACAGAAATGACAATAACAAAAGTCTATCACCAGATTAGGTATAGTACCTACATTATAAGTAGTTTAACACAAGCTTCTTCGCGCCAAACGTTGTTGTCAATTAAATTAGCCCATAAATAGTTTGCAGCTGTAGTAACAAATGACCAGACGACTGCGATGCAATGTTAACAAACGCTCAAGTCTTTTACTGTAGTCATTAAGATGAAAATTTGCTGTTCTAGCTGCCAAACCGAGAATAAGTTTGCTAATTGCTTCTTTAACAAATTATAAATTACCGCGTTACAAAATTTACCATGCCGTGCTCACCAGTAATTGCCGGAACACGAATTTTGCGTTGTGCTTGCAATATACGAGTACTAAGAATACACGGTTTCTGTGTAAGTGAATATTAAATAAATAAATATGATTTAAAGGCAGTCAATATTTATAATATTGCATTTATACCCATCAAAACCGCATGCCCAGCGTGGATGACAGGAATTAAAGGCAAAAATCCACTAGAAAAGTGCACAATGGCGCCCTTTACGGGCTTTTTATATCTAACAGTGGGCTAAAACAGCCTGATGATAATGATAATGTCGGCTCCTTTAACATATAAATATATGGTGTATTCGTAAATAAATAATTAACTACTTGATGACGTAGATAAGATCGAGGGTGTCAGAATGAATTAGGTCAGAGGTAATAGTGTTAACGATGGCCGGACACCGCCCAACGAGTTCGCATGAATGGATCACAACAACAGATTGTACCTATAAATTTTAATATTCACCCCAAATTCCTGTACATTCTAGACAAATAGAGTCTGGAGATGTTCCAGTACAAGCACATTGAGTTTACAATTAGTTGCTACCTATAAAAAAGATCCGGGAATAGTAATAAAATAATGCTACTAGACGAATGTTAATTTTTTTACAGTTCATTTGAAAAAAGAACACAATTTTAATTTAAATCACTCACTTTAAATCAGTCACTTGTAAAATTTAAAACCTGTTGATATTCTAAAACTTCTCAAACCATGTGTAAAAAAAAATAACTTTATGAGCCGTAGATTCCAAAAACGGAAAATCGATAACCGGACGCAGATATTTACTTACATATACATAATATGTTAACGGCATTTAGAGTAGCCCGTAACCTATATATCAATTCTGTACATTCCAGAAACCTATGCACTCTCACGCTTAAGTTTGCATTGTTTGTAGTGATGCTGGCCAGTATTATTAATATCATCACGCTAGGCTTCTCATGGGGGTAGGCAGAGAACGTCAAATGCCAAATATCTCTATCATTACAGAGTAAATATGCTTCTTCTTCTACTAAATATGACATACATGCACGCCAGATTCAGATACTCATTGGACATTTGGGCATTGAAATGCCGACTGACTCAATATCTTAAAATCCCATTTAATTTAAAAATATCTATCTTTTGTCTTCGTTTATGTATCATAAATTAGTTTTGTTTTAATGTGCTGATTTTAGACCGCAATACGACCCCACAATAGTTCCTTGTAGTGGGTCAGAAACGCCAATGTCGCTTATAATACCCATAACCCTGTTCATTATTTCACGGTACAACCTTCAGTAGTATTCTCGGCGATTAGAAAGTGGCGCACGGTCACTTTCAATAGCCCTTTCTATCACTTGTACTTGATAACGTAACTCGCTATCGGTGTTTATTACATTACTAAATTACATCGGCTTGGGAAACTTAATGCCATTCAGATATACAACGTTTTTCATGTGCATTTCTAGTAGCATGTTATTATTATAGGAATTATATCATTAAATCGGGTCCCGTACGGGGTAGGTTGAGGGTACCTAGTGCCAACTATCTCCATCCTTACAGACCTGATGCGCTTCGTTTCCATTATGTATTAGTAGCATGTAACGACAAATTATTCGTTCATCTATAATTACTCCGTAAGAAAAGTATATAATTCGACCTTCAGCTGTGTGTTAAACCTTAACCAATGGTCTATCTTAAATAGTAATCTTAGAATATATTCAATTTAAAGTACAAACTATAAATACCAATTTAGCAAAACTGGTCAAAAACCTTCAACAACATCTAAAAATCGATGCTTAGATATAGTATCAAACGACAACTAAAGCTATACATGGAAATTATTAAGGCACCAATCAGTAGAACTAGCTGGTAAGACCGCTCTCAACAATTAACCTTAGCTATATGTATGTATTTGCAATACAACGCCATTACGTGTCTCATTTCTGTGATTCTACATGTTATTTCTGTAATAATTATTGTCCGTGTGCAAGTACATTATTTCCTACGTCATCCCTTTTCAATATGGCGACAACCTTAAACTAGAAAGTAATGTGACTACTCTCAATAACCTCACTGAAGGTAAAAAGTAATACGACATCATTCGCTAGCGTTTAGAATTCGATCTCTACAAATAAGTTCACGATGCCGAAAGTAAATGGCGGGTGCCTGGCCCTTATCCACCTACTTTTACTCGATAGAGTTCCGAAACGCGCGGTTTGCGATTTAGACTACGATATTTATAGAGCTGTGAGGCTGAAAAATGAACGCGACATACGTCCGCAGTCCACGGCGCTCAAAGCGCTACTGAAGTACTGGCAAGTGGCAAGTTTACGCAGCGCTTGCTCGATGACGCCAAGGTGGGATCAGCTACGCATCTCGTAAAACGCAACACAGAAAACGAAACTATAGAAGCAAAGTTGTCTAAAATTGTATTTTATACATACTTTACATTACAGATTGCAATATGATTGTGTACATCATTCATTACGAAATTTATTATTCACTTAGAATAACCAACATTATGACACGTAGGTATACAATTATTTCTATAAAAAGTTAAGAACTAAATCTTGTTTTAATTATAGGTCACCTCGGAGTGCAACGGGGTGATGTTAATATAAACAAATTAATAACAAAATAATATTAATATGAACTAAAAATAAATATGAATTGTTAATATAAACAAGTTAATAAAATCTATTTATAAATATAAACAGTACTATGTAAGTGCGTTATACTAAGCACTATGTAAAGAATATAAAATTGGTGTTAATGATATTTATAAACATGTATTACACTTCCAACGAAGCACGTTTGTTATTATTAATTTTTAGCGCTTTTAGCATATCTTCGCGGATTTTGTTTTGGCATATTATTATTATTTTAATAGTCTTTATATGTAAAGAAAAATATTTGTTACTAGGGTATAAATAATCTGTAAACGTTTATGTATCTTTATATATGTTATGTAACGAAAAAAAAGCGAATAATTGTAATTAAATTCTATAAAGTTTGCAAAAAATTACTCACTCAAACTTTTTATGCCACGAAAATGAAAACAACCTATAGGTTACCACCTGGCACTTTATGTCTACCAAAAACTACAATCTCGTAATTCCAAGCTATGATCCATTATAGACATAGGCACAATGTTGGTGCCAGTGAGCGCTATTTTGTATTATTGTATTACATTCATCAAAGCCTAAATTAGTTCAGCTAAAAGGTAACACGACATTCATTGACTATTAGGAGGTACGAAGTTTTACTAGATACTACTAATAATATTTACTAGATAATCCGACAAATAAATCTCAATAAAAAACACAATATGTTCTCTTCTAATAAATGCTATCACACCTAATAGTAAAGTGAGTATTTTAATCAAAGCTCTAGTAATCCTGGTATTACATAGTTTGATTGGTTAACCAGTTCTAGCGACTAATGGGTGTTTCCATGTTTTAGGGGCAAATGAAAAAAAAGTCATCATCTCACTTATTGTTGACATTTGTGTTAGAATTACATGTTATTTCCTATTAAATGTAACCAAGGTGGTTGAAGAGACTTGAACGTTAAAGACATTAATGAAACAGATTTATGAGGCGAATGTAAATGGCAGAGCTAAAAAAGGTATGCCTAGCTGTATTTACTTGTTTCAAATCTGAGACATCTTATATTAAGGATGAGTCAAAGTCCCTTTAATAGACTGTCATGTAATAAGTCCTAATAATACTTATATACTACATACATAATACATGATAATACTTGATAGTCTAATGTATGCAGAGGGTGGGAAAGAAATCTTCCAAGATCATAGAACATGGACATCCGTAATGTTTGCCTAGACCTATTGGAACTCAGAAGCAAGAAGCAACAGCAGAAGCTCATTATTATAAAAAAGAAACATTATAAAATTTATTCTTTATAATTACCAAATCAAAAACTAAAAGGGGTAGATGGTTCAAAATGGTCCTCAACCTATAAATAAAAAAAATATTTTAAATTAGCCCATATCTGAAACTTTTTTTAATAATTTAACTTCATAGATAAAAATTACGTCGGATTTTTAAAGGTAAACAAAATTGGCATTCGGTGCTTTCGGTCTCTTCGGTGGTGTTGAAAATTGTTTGATACCACATTTAAAAAAGTAAGAAATCATAAAGAATAAAAAAAACTACCAAGTTCTCTACAAACAAGCTGATATGATAATAAATATATTATTCAGACTGATATTCTTCAGTGTTTCAGTCATCTAACCTGTTATAGTGTAACAACTGCATTCCATCAAACAGTCAACATGTAGACATTTTAGATCATATAGTCAAAGACCAAAATGAAGCACTGAATCCACAATGACTACACTATGTCCATATTTGATAAGCTTATTTCATTTAGCAACTCTCTGACTTAAGAATAGTTACAAATATATCACTCAAGGGACAAACAGTGATGTGGCAACACAGTGTAAAGAATGGCAATTTCCACAATCATCTAAGAGACTTCTGTGTGATAAAGTTCAGATGTTTTTCGTTGACTCTTACTTTGCTGCCAATTCTAGTGAGGAGCAATGAGTGTCTTTCTAATCTGCTATGCTTATTGTATAGTGCTATGATTCAAGTAATCTATAGATTGCTATACACCATACAAAATTGTTTTAATGTACTTATTAATTATATATAAATGTATGCATACATACATATTGGGACATACAACATAACTTGTGAATTATATGAGTGTACAACATCCTCTGCCTACCCTTTTGAGAAACTACAGGTGTGATGTTTTGTTATGTTTAATCTTCACAGCTACCACATTTTAAACGATTTTGTAATGTTCACCTAGTGTTAATGAATTAGCAGTTGTAAAGAAGAAGGAAATAATAAATGGAAATTACATTTTTATCATTTCCATACCTGCAGTGGCATAAATATACAGCTTCTTAATTATCAATACAAATAGATCAATAAACGGATATATTAAGAATGTAAATGTTAAATAAAGGCAGCACGTATCGTTCAAAAGAAGTAAAGGCATCGTGATACAATACATATAATCAAATACTTATCTCAAATCATCTAACTTTTTGGACAGTCTTCGCTGTATAAACAGATAAAAAAGTATGGTTTTTGCTTATGATTTGTTATAATATTTAACGGTAATGTGTATACAATCTAGTCATAAGTAGTTATTCATTTTTCATACAAAGAAAATTATCTATCTAAATATATTAAGATCATTAACTCCATAAAAACTTTTAATTATACTTACAATTTGGTTTTCTTTATAACCTATAAACTTTGAATTTGTTTTATTAAATTTGCACTGTATTTTCTTCTGTCGTTTGTTTGTATAATAAAATCTATATCTTGTTTAGTAAAACTTTTCAAACACAAACAAGTAAACATTGAACTGTCAGATTAGTCGATGTATATGTCACGAAGTTTCTTATTTACGCCTTAGTATCTCGTAATTTGGCCATTAGACATTAGTAATAAAATGAATTAAACAGTGGTATTTTAAAAATTCTACACAGTATCAACAAAACTGGTACTAAAATAACAATCAAATGCGCATAGTAAATTTCGTTCACCATCCTTCTATTAATAAATGTTATTTATAGTAAAAAAATGAGACGTATTATAATATCAACGCCGGCATAGTGCATCAACTTAACATAGTTTTCTTACCTATTTAGCTCGATTCACTAACGTAAAAAATAACAAAAATTTCATTATAACAGTGCACATATTTCTCGAAATATATTAATTTACCGGTTTTTTTTTATAAAATCCAACATTGTGGGTATTGCCGACATTGATATGCGATGACTATATGTTGTTAATAATTTTTATTAATAGTATTTATTAATAGTTATTATAGATTCAGGGCACAATCGTTAAAATTCGTATTAATCTCGAATAATCACGGTTACACAATTCAAAGTAACGCTTAGGACAAACAAATAAAGACATTTAAAATACCTCCATTACATATTTTATTACGAAGTACAAACCTTTTACTGTATATTTAACTTTAACAAACTTAAAGAAAGTTTTTTACAAAATGATTGTTTTTGCAGATAACTTCAGAGAAATCCGGTGATGATCCTACTATTTTTCAAGATGCATATGTTGGAAGTACCCGATAATGTAAGTATAAAAAATTGTAATAACAAATGTAGAGTTTTTTAGTTTTAAAATACAGTCCCTGCCTTTACAGAGATTTAAAAAAAAATTAAGCAAGTCCTGTGCGTTAGGGCTTAATAAGAAACCAAGGACTATTTAAATGACAAGGAGGCCTGGGACTGAATTGAATTTACTCCACTAGGCTGTCTCTAGTACAATTATGTAAAAGTATAGCTGATAAATACAACTGCTTTTGTAAGTTGTTGGCTCCGCTGATATTGACACAAGATAGCTTTCACGTGTGTTCTATAGGTGCCAAAGCTATACAGCAGTGTTAATAACTTGTATAACTGTCTTTTTTTTAAAAAAAAAGAGTGCCGGAAGTTTTTTCCGCCGGCTTTTTTTTCCGGTCTACATAAGCCTAAAAAAGACGTTCAAAACCGATGAATATTAAAATAATTTATGATATGTTATGACGTTCATTAAGTGTATATAAATATCTTACAATGAATAAAAAACTTTTGAATTTTTGAATAAAAATATAATTTAAAAAAACACGTCAAGCTATACTGGTATGCCATTGCAACGTTAAATCTATATTTATACATATATATTTATATTTATTATAATATTCATTGTGATAACGTTATGTCAATTGGTATCCATTTTATTCTTTTTCGAAAGATAATGTTCGCATATTTTAATTAACAATGATCAGAAGATAACGACTTACTTACTCAAAAGATGAGGAGGTAGATAAAAATTAACTGGTGCTGAAGTTTTCTAACAGATGACAACTTTTTAGACAGATGACTACCCATGAATTGTTTAAATAATTGTTTTTATTGTACTCACTAAGTGTCAAGGTATCGTAAGAAATATTATGAGAAATTACTTTGATTATTTTTTGTAAATAGTAACACAGTGTTGATCTTTATATAAACATACATTTTAATCCTGAATAATTAGGAGAATTACATGTCAGGAGTAAAACAGTAATAAGCCTATTTGCAACTAAATACATATAACAAAGACAAGTAACATATGTTGCGTAATTGGTAGAAGTGTAGTTAGTGAGTTGTCTATAGATACTTAACACAATTAGCGACTCTGAAGGCGCTGTGTCAGTACTAATTAAATATGCGGAAATATTTGAGCTCATTTAAAATAGTCTCCTACATAACATCCTAATTAAGAAGCTTCACAAACTTACAATACGAAGTATATATATACTGGAAAAACTCATGTACGTTATTTTAGGATATTTCGACTATTTCCGGCCATATCTGTCCTTCTTCATCAGTTCCCATCACAGAAACCTGGTGGTACAATGCGGCTAAAGTATGGTGTTTAATAGTAGTAAGTATATAATACGAATCATTAGTTACTGTTTGTTTACAATAATGTATGTCAAATTAGCTTACCTTTATTATACGTTATAAATATCTTTCTTAAAACATTTCCACACACGCCCATCTGATCCCAAACCCCGCCGAACCTGTGTCATATTATTTTATATATATTCTTGTTCCGAGTTGTGAAATCCGTGTCGGGACGGAGAAAAAATATATCTCCAACCTCATGCCGGGATATCAGGGTGTCGTAAAAGGCATCTAAACCCGGCGCAGGGGGATCGCGTTTTGGTACAGTCTGGCTACGCAGGGGTAACTGCCCTGGCTGTCTACAAACAACAACGCAGGCGGTGCGAGATGCCGTGCTCTGCGATCCCCAACACGCATGGGTTTATGGGCACTGACAAGGCCTATGTCTAGAAGTGGACTTAGACAGACTGATGATGATACTGATAATTTGATATTTTTAATCTCCATTTTTACCGTGTTTATCACACTACTATTTTTCCTGAATGTGAATTTAGCTACCCCTCAGCTTAGCGCTCGGCTATTGCAAGTTAATAAGTTATGTAATATTGCATTTAATAGTGAAAACAGCAGGCAATGAAAGAACTTTTTATAAGCGTAACACATAAAATGTGAGAACTTGATTAATATAATTAAGATCCGAAGAAAATATTAAAATAAATATGTTTCTTTAAAGACGTTTTATATATAAACCGATTAAAGTTATGATTCACTTCCTACAAGAATGGAGAACCAGTTCTATTAACACAAATTCGCCAAACATATTTTATTCGCCAACAGAATGACAAACTTTTGTATATTTTAGGTTATGACGTAATGGTTTTCTTATTGTATGAAAACAGGAACTAATATATAATTAATTGCCATTATAATTGCCTAAGAATGTTCAATATATTTTTCTCATTTATTACGCCGTAACAGGTGGAAAGAAATAATTATGATAATGACCACGACGGTGAATTTCGTCTCATATGTATCTTCATCAACACTATTAGCAACCAATCTTACCGCCGCATTGGGTATGCGGGTTAGGATTAGGAATCATAAAGCACAGCTTCTCGCATCGCCTAAATTGTTGTCCATCAGCGGCCAGGCCATGTAGACGTGCCGCGGTAGACTGCGTTATGTGGCAGGCAGCCATGCGCTAAAGCTTCGTCTTTTGTATGACAGGGTGAACCTCGGACGGAAAAGTTACTTCGGGCTCCTAAATTAGTCCTTGGAACCCTTTACACACATTATACCAATTAAATAATGAAGAATCAAATAATATGTTCAGCAGTGGACAGCTATAGGCTGATGATGATGATGATGAAATAATAATCTTAAAACAATAGAAGCGACAGTTAAAACTGTTTTGTACCTGTTCTATCATAGTTCAAAGAGAGAGAGCGAAATGAGAATAGATCTAAGATCACAGCAGATAAGTGTGTCATTATGTGTCTCCGCTTGGAGCGCGGCCAATCTAGCCGCCATTGTCATGTGAACAATGGCCACATAAATATTTATCCGCGCAATATTTACATTGTGGCTGAACAGGTAGCGCGCTATTTAAACTGCTGCTTGTGAAATGTTCAAGATAACTTGTAAATATCACTTTTAACTGTGATAGTACCTGCACTATAAGGACAATTTGTTTAAATAACATAACGTAACCACACGCTTGTATTTCCTCTAAGAAGTAGATAGAGAAGTGTAGTCATTGTCACGATTCACCTGTTAAAGTTGTGCTTAAAATTATATATTTATTCAGATACGCCCGGGTGTTCCAATTTTGTAGTTTTTTCATTAACTTTTTCCTGTGAACACTTTAAACAAAGAGAGGCAACGATATTTTTACGCCTAAAGGTATTCTCTCAGTCAACATTGACTGATGGAAAGTCTAGTTACCTCATTGATAAATACACAATATACATAGACATTTATATGTGTACAATAATAATGATAAGAATTCTTTATGAAATCACCTTGAGCTAGCGTTTGAGTACATCTCATCTAATAGTAGAGGAGATGTAAATATGAATTCAACTAATTTATAACACAACTTGGTACTTGCGAGAAATGCGCTTCCCTTCCCGCCATCTCACGCCGTCTACCAATACCTTTAGTACGGACAAACAGTTAGCAATCATTAAACACGCATGTGAGATGTTTGCATAAATAAATCAAAAAGTATGATAGAAACAAATGTTTTTTATGCAGTTAGTACGTCGCTAAGCGTCGTCATGCAGACCTTAAACTCCCGTTTATTAGTTTTTACTTTCTTAGACGTTTTTGACATGTTTACAATATACATATTACATTTTTTTTCCTCGCGTCTGCTGTAATACAATATATGTATTTTATTGTAATCTTTTAAGCACCGTTAGCAATAACACCCGTTGAAACTGAAAACACCGAAACAGCCTATCGTTGTTTACAAAGCAATTTCTCACTGATAAGATTAACCTGCTTGTTGCACGTGAATTTAATTTGAATTTACTATTTTCATTTCAATTTTGAGTTGCTATTCACATGAGAACTTTGTCATAATGGTTAAAATGATAATTTCTGATCCTTGGAGCCTATTGTTTAAATTCTTACAACCCTGACTACACAAAGAAACGTTCTTTAAATTGTTATATATTACAAAATTTACGAAAATTTTGTGAAGAAATCTACACATCATATTCTTCATGAAAAACATGATGAGAAAACTTACGCACCTTAGAGTTCTGCATAATATTCTAAAATGTGTGTGTTCTACCATCCAGCAGTTGTTCAACGTGGCATCTATGAGGAGAATTGTGTCCCACAGTGGGACGATATAAGGTTTAGTAATTACGGTGATGATGATATTTACCTGATGATATTTTATGTAATACGGGATTATCAAATTTATATTCAACAATACAATTTTTTAAATCATATGAACTATTGATATACGCTAATTACTCAAGAATCAGATTTAGATATATAACAACGTTATTATAAAGCACCATCCCTATCTGTTTGAAGCATACTGACAAACAATCAAAATTGGGCGCAAAACGAGCGTCGAGTCATTAACATTACAGCGTTTCCGCTAAAATATCGCTATCTTCTGTCCTTTGGTGTTCAAACATTATTTTAGCCGCGTACCGTCATATCGTCTTATTTTACGCACTAATCAAGTATAGGGTTGGTATATCTGCGAAATGAAACAAAATAATTCCACAATTTAGAAAAAGTTGTTAATAAATACACCCAATATATGTTCGTATATATCCGTATTATTTGTGTCGGGCGAAGGAAGAATATATCCATGACTCCATGCCACGATACCAGGGTGTCGTAAGAAGTGACTAAACCTGTCGCTGGTAGATCGCGGCATAGCGCGGCCTGATTAAGCGCGGCTAAAATATGCTCTGGCAGCGTAAGAGGCACACAACGCCGTGCTTAGCGATCTCCAACCTGCACGTCCAGTGTGTGGATTACGTGCAAATACCCTCAGGGGAAACCTATATATGTCCAGCAATGGACTTGGATGGATTATCTATGTACTATATCATCGTCATCATCATCGGCCTACTTTCGTCTACTGCTGGACATAGGCCTGTCCAATAGCACGCCACTGAGCTCAATCGTCAGCTCTTCGTATGCACCCACCGCCAGCCACTTTGCGTATATCGTCACTCCAACTAGCTGGAGAGCGTCCTACGCTACGTTTGCCAAGTCGCAGTCTCCACTCCTGAACACGTCTGCTCCAGCGGCTATCGGTTCCGCGACAGATGTGACCAGCCCATTGTCACTTCAGCCTGCTAATCCTTGCTAATGTACCTTGTATCACATATATATTGATATCAGTGATCAATGATAAACAAATCAAAATCTAAATGTTAGAACGTGTTTAAATTAAATTAGCCTCTATGATCTATATCTAGCCTCACCACCTATTCCATAGTGGGACGTAAACGTAACGGGTGAAACGTGGGAGTGTTTTGCATTCCTCTGCCTACCTCTTCGGGGATTACAGGCGTGAAGTTAGGTTTTTTTTTTTTATAAATAAACGTAGGTACAAATTCTCTTAAGTAGTAGGTAACTTCGTATCTCACACATAATTTTATAAGAACAATATAGATAGGTACTACTTACGTAGTAAAAAGACAAAAATACATCATATAACGGCCAATAAAGTTTGGTGGTCTGCTCTATTCTCAGCCAGAAGTCTATGTGAACAAAACGTCAGTAACTACCAACAGATTTGAAGTCTCCTTTTGAATTCGTATTTATTGGTGTTATAAAGTGTTGTCCGTTGAAACAGCGATTATTACAGTCACTGTTAACAAACCGTGTCATTCTTTACGGAACAAACGAACGTCGTTAATCGAAGGGGTAAACAGGGACCTTCAATACAACACCCATGAATACAATAAGCATTAAACTTACTTATATTGAATTCCCATTGATAGCTTTACAGGCCTGCACAGCTAAACCCAAAAACACCTACGCTCTTGCCTAGGCCGAAGGAAATTATATTATAAGTAGGTACCCATTCAGAAGTTAAAAAAAGCAATTCTAGATTACAGTTAATTCTACATTTCTTACATGCCACTTTATTTCAACTTTAGTTTGACATCACTGTAAGGGTCTGAAGATATTTCGCTACGTAGAAATATTTTAAAATAAAAAAGTCATCTCAACAATTATATATAAGTAGTATAAGTATAAATATCTTATAAATATATGTAAGTTATCCTCACCTGACCATGGAGCATTGTAATCCAACAAAGCTCCAAATTATTGTTCAACTTCGACATTAAGCTTTGAGAAGCAGGATTGTTCAGTTTACGTGCCACAGATTTTATTGGCATTACATAAAAAGGGTTATACTTATAAGTCGTGAGTCGCTCTAAATAGGTATGCTTTGCAACGATCAGTCGTTATTTAGACACGGTGTCGACAGTGCGGCAACATTTAAATAAATTCAATTATCACGAGTGTTGCAGTAGGTATAGCAATATGTCACCATTGTTTACCAGAAGACATTACGAAAATAGTTTACCTGACATCAGGAGCCTAATTGGAGGTAATTACGAGTAAATCATATCTTAAATATCTACATATGTACAGAAAGTTTAGTTCTCTAAGTAACTAAAACATTATTAATTGATACTTAGTTAACTCCTGTAGGTACAAGAGTTAACAAAGTATCAATTAATAATGTTTTAGTTAGTAGTACCTACGTAGGTACCTACTACCTACACGTAGGTACATGTATGAACATAGTGTTAGTTTTGCTATTTTGTTTTTATGATCTTAATATAAACACGGTTGAGTAGGTTTTATAGTAATACCTACATGTTTAAGAAGGATCTGGGTACCTATGTATTAAGTATTATATACCAAGTAGAAAAATAAAAATATACATACCAAAATAGTTAAATGTCCTGTTTCTGTGTATTCATATAATCTAAAAAACACTAATTTTACTTAAGTGTGACATATCAAATTCCAATTCATATAGATGATTTACAAAGAATTTATATTAACTCTTTTCGTGCCGAATTCGGCCATTTTGAATTGAACTTTCAAAGCACATGCGCATTCAGCCACAAAGAAAGCGCGGGACTGTCGACGAATCAGAGAGCGTTTTTACCGTCGCCATTGCTAAAAGGCGGGCAAACGTCGCATTTCCAATCGATACTTAACGCTTTGGATAAAAGGGATAGGGGAATGTGTTACTCTATGAATTGAAAGAAATATGGCTGTGTGAATGTGAGTCCATACCTATTCACCTTCTGGTGAATAAAATATCAATGAATTGCAACTTTATGTGCATTTTCTTAATCACATCATACTTCAGATAGGCACATACATGCATACGTGGCAACTGAAACTACCGGAATATAGAACTAAAAAGAAACTATAAAAGGTATAAAAGAAGAAAAGAAACTATAAAAGAAATTATAAAAGGTTAACTTTAATGTTGATGACAGATACCTATAGGTATTTCTGTAGACGTTGGCTAGGTTAGATCATGTAAGTACGTTTTGCTTAGTTTGTACGCCTGTGCTACAGAACGGGAAGTCAAAAATATTTTTAATAGGTAGGTATTTAGATATTTACGCGTAGGTACCTTAGGATAACATAATAGCATATTAGTCTCACGGCTCACCAGTTAAGTTGTACGTCCCGCCATGAAATAAGGGATGAGTCTATTGCTATACACCGGTCACAGATCCAGACTACGAGCCACTACTAGAATTTCTAAATTAGAAAAATCAAATAGTACCCGACCCGGGATTTAAACCCAGGACCTCCCGATCGGCAGTCGTACTTGCAGCACTCGACCAACGAGGCAGTTAATACTCTATATAATGGCATAGATGTTTTACATCCAAAGACGTAATAAACTCTCGAGTAAATTATAAAGATACTAGTATGTTATGTTTTGGAAGGGAATAAAAATAACAACTTTCGACTCTGCAGTTAGTGTTACTAATCAATAAAAATGCGATAATATTAATTTATATCTAAATTTTAAGTTTGTGGTTTCTGATCGACTATCGTAAGTTTAGTTTATATTTCGTAACCTGCCAACAAATATTATTTAATTACATCACGTCGTAGCCTGACTAGTTTCGGGCATATCAGAGATGAGAGTGGGGTCTTCGTGAGCTCCCAGCGAATGCACTCTGCGTCGCTAACTCGCTATGATCAGCGGAAGCTACTACTAGTCAAATAATTTTAATAAACATAAGTACGTGCAATAGGTCTGCACATAATTCAATTAAATATAGATGTTCACGAATCGATCGTTTAATAGTAGAATATTAACTGACTTGAACCCTGACCAAATGATTACATACATTAATCAATCAAGGACACTTGTTACATCCATCAATCATCATCAATCAATATCACGTCAGCAAACTCAATATCGTGGTACATTACAATGAAAATACCCATTAGAAATACAAAAACGTGGAATCTTTAATATACAAACAAACGCTTTTAGGCAAAATAATATACCTACTATTAATTCTTTGGTGGTTTTAAAACATTAAGTTTAATGCCAATTGTATGTAATAATAATGAAGATCCGACTGACATTTTTCGTTCTCGAATGTTTAATCACATAACTGGTTTTAGCCGAATATTATGTAACGCACATTGGGTACGACTTCCTCTCTAAGGATTGACTTTACTCGGGGGCGCCACTTTACTACCACTACTGCAATTCGAAGGAGACACTAATTTCTTTAAAAATTACTTTATTAACTAATTTTTATTATGTGTATCAATTGTTTCTATACGCTGCTGTCTGTTTTTAGCGTACAGCACTTCGGTTATACACATGTATTTTTTTAATTATTTCTGTTAAAGTTCGCACAATTAATATAATGTTTGTTTTAAACATTTTCATATTAACATACACTGCATTGCAATTACATATCGACTCTACATTTAGCACGGTATGGCATATGTTCGACAAGATCGTGTTGAGATAATGAGTGGCATTGGAAGGTATCAACTGTTTCTCAAACGACTATAACTCAATGTATGTATATATGAGTCACTCGTTATTATTGTGACAGACGTAACTTAATTTAAAACGTGTAGGTTCTTTATAGGTAATCTAATGTCTTGATTGAAAATGTCTAACATATTATTGTACAGAGTAGGTACATTGTAAAAAGCTTCGATAGATATCTTACAATAATTAATGTGGGTTTTTATTTTTAATGTTCTTTCTTTTTAATTTTAATTTTTAATTTTCGGTCTTTGCGACCTGAAATGAACTTATGTATAAATAATCATCAAAAGACGTTTGCCAAAATTTGTTCATAACTTTCTACTTAGGTTGAAATAAAATTATAATCGTCCAATTGCAGCTGCATTCAATTTTATTTCTTAGATAGCTTTTTAAATAAGAGCGCCTGGAGTATTTTTAGTAGTACCTTGAGAGTGGGTCAGATTCAGGTAATTTGCTGCTTTAAGTTTATTCTTAAAACCTATGTATATGGTATGACGGTAGTAACATAGAGTCAGTAGAAGCTGTGGGTAATTCTCATAACGATTTTCTGCCTCATTTTAGTTTTTCATACCGTTTTAATTTGTTGTTTACATTTAAAAATACAGCTACGTTCAATTTAGTTGTTTCGAAAATAATTAAAAATATATCATTGTTGGAATATCCCTGTGGAAATATCACATTTGCATTCTGACTTTAATAAGCTCTGCTAGTGTACGATTCGAAGACCATCCAAATTGTTGTCTGGGGATTACTTCATGTATTGTTTATTTAAAATGAAATTGCCAATTGTTATGAATATATTTTTATATACAATGTTGTAAAAACATGACTGTTAGAACACACAGTTTGCTATTTTGCATAACACTTAAGCGAATATCTATGTGTTATTTGTCGATCGCCAGAGACCATTACTACGTCAGCTCAAACACACGAGCATTAATATTAATAGAATGACGACATCTTGAGAGATGACCAAGTTATAATGTCAATTGGGTTCCGGTTTGTGATGAATAGCCTGGTCTCAACCCGCGTGAATTAACTATTTGGTCTTCGTACATTTTATTTTTAGTAACGGATTTATCCTTTGTCTGTATCTGCAATGAGTCGTCCTCTCTCAAATATAATATATACGATTTAATCATTCTTACTCGTATCTTTTATTTGAACGCGGTAAAAGAGTACCATGTAGACCAGGGCTTCTTAAACTATGGGTCGCGACCCCAGATGGGATCGCGTAGCAAAATTCTGGGGTCGAATTCTGGGGCACATCCATCTCAATAAAATATTTACTTATATTTTAATTTAATACTTAACCACGCAACTACTTGAATATATTCGAGCGAATTAAGACGGTCAGAATCCACTTTTATTTTTGAAACTATAATAAATACAATTTTATAATTTTTTGTGCAATTATTAATTTTAGATTTTTGTATGTTTCAAAACGAATTCTAAAACTATATATTTTCATATGTATATGTATATTGTTACCTAATAAATAAATCATCAAAAATATTAATTTATTTTTCTTTTATATTTGTATGGGGTCGTCAAGAAACTCGCAATCATAAATGGGGTCGTGAATGACAAAAGTTTAAGAAGCCCTGCTTTAGAGGCTATATACTGGTATACGCTGAGGGTGGTGTGGCACGCCGCGTTGTCGTGATGAAGGATCCAGTTACGAGCGATATCTGGGCGCACCCTTTTGACTCCTTTTCTCAATCTTTCAAGTACTTGGCGATAGTAGACTTGATTTACGGTTTGCTCCGATGGAACAAATTCTTTGTAGACGATTCCACGGCTATCAAAAGAGGTAATTATCATCGTCTTCTACTTCCTCCTGCTAGCTTTTTTCGGGCGGGAGGCGTGCGGGGACAACCATTGTGACCTGTAGCGTTTGGTTTCCGGAACGTATTGGAAAAACCAACTCTTACCGCCTATAATAACTCGTTCAGGCAGCGTGGGATCGTTTTCTTCTCTAGATTTTGTTTGTTCATTTTCGTGACGAGCGCCACCAACACATTTTTACTCAACACGACACAGCAGGCGAACTAAACAAGCTAGAGCGATGATAAATATATCAATGGAGAGGGGAAGGATGCCGAGGAAGGGGAAGGGAATTTTAAGATCGTAGGTTTACCACAAGCGCTGCAGTAAAATTAGTCTCATTACATTATTGTCATAACTCGTATGTATTTTTTTATAAGTTACCATTTCATATTAAAAAGGATCCAAGACGAGTTGATTTGATTGTTACTTAGAGAGATACCTTGTTTACCTAATTAATCCCGTGGAATACTAAGTTTTTATTTTTACATTTTGAGTAATTATGGAGTTCATTTTCAGCATAGTGAAGGCGTGGATAGGATCCTTTTTCTGAACTACGTCCAATTGTGTAAAAAGGAATGTTTAAAAGTTCTTTACTTTGTTTATACAGAGAATTTTTATTAGCGTAAGTACCTACCTACGTGATCAAAAGAGTGGTTTATTCAAGTTTATAGTAAGAAAACGTTGACGACGTTTAATAAATTGGCATTGAAGTGTTAATGTTTCATTTTATTAACATGGAATGAACGGTCCATGTCTATTATAGTAAGACTTCAAGTGTGAAGATTTTTATGTTCCATCGAATGCAGTTTGTATAAACAAGCCTAGTCACTTGTGGAAAGTGGAGGTTTGTCTCTATACTTGATCCTAACACTATATGCATTTGGGGTGTATTGGCTAATAGTCCGGTCAATTTAAACATTCGATGCTACATAAATTCCCATCAAGCTGAAAATCA
>DWFT01000027.1:0-18156 GCA_018246795.1 Microceris patrobas patrobas
ATGATGATTGAAGATGTAGATCTGAGCTCTATTTTTCTTGGTACATATTACGTGATGATTGTCATAAATTGACATAATTTCTTTATTTGTTTACCGATTTAAATGAAAAAAAACACTTAATGTTAAGTGAAGGCCAACGTAATATAATCCTGAAAATTGATTCAAATCGGTTAAGTCGTTTCTGAGATTAGCGTGTACAAACATACAGACAAACAGAGAAAACATATAAAACAACATTGTTTTGGATTCTCTTGCGTATTTATAGGGGCACCATTATGAATTTTTACTTATATTTGCCATGTACAGACAGCGATCAGTTACAGTTTTATTATATGTGTAGATAAAAACGTTGGGGTTCGAATCCAATTTTGAGGTGGATCTTGAGTGCTATAAGAACTTGTTTAATACTGCGGTATTTTCATAGATCATGGTAAAGTATTATTGCATTGCAGTCAATGTTACCTAATTATAGCACAAAATAATTAACAGTAATCAGACGTATTATACCTTTTCTTTGTTATTGATAACGAGTAGGGCATAAGATTATCAACTACGCGTGACTTGGCGTAGTTGAAAAGCGTAGACTTCTACGCGTATTGTAGACTTCTACGCGTTAATTATTTGAGTCTGTTGTTGAAGAAATATATCATGAGAAATCTTGCTTCAGAGATTTCTAAGCGCATTACAAATGGTTTTAGCCCTTTTACGTCCTATTGTTGGACACTGAAAATAACAGAGTTAAGACAGAAGTAAGCTACGATGGTCAAATACATAGTTCAGAGAACATTGAGCGAAATCTAAAATATCTACGATTCATCGCGATGTTTAACTTCGACTTTAGCAATTATATTAAATCTTATTTGAATTCTTAAAATTTATATTGTCCATAATAGCAGTGATAGCCTAGTGGTTAAGAATTCAGCCTGTCACTCCTGAGGTACTGGGTTCAAAACGGTTAAGGAAAACATTGTGAGGAAACCTGCATACCTTAGAATTTGTAAAAATAAATTTTCTATGGTGTGTATATATTTTGTATAATAATATCTTCTTTCGGGTGTGTGTATAAATTTTCTAAAGTCTGCCAACGCTTGGCCAGCGTGGTAGACTATGGTCTTAACTAACCCTCTCAATATGAGAGAAGACCCATATTCCAACAGAGGAATATGGGTCTCCTCTCATAATAAATGGGTGGATTATTATTGTCCATAAGTGGATATTAATATCATAATCGAACCCGATGCGAGGCACAAAACTTTAACGCAATATGCCACTGCGTTGTAGTGTGGCATGCTGACTAATTGTAGGTTGGAACTGACAATTTAAACATTTATTTCACAGAATTCTCAGTACCGTGAGTAGCTGTCAATCAAATGTCATATCTTTCCATCCCGATCCCCGTCGCCCGCAGAACATGGGAGTGTCACGAATGAATTATCCAGTCTGTACTAATAACATACCTACAATTTAATCATTATAACGGACGAGGATAATGTAATGTTCTATATTATCAAGGATTGAGATAAATAACACAATTGTTTCGATAAATAAAAACGTAACATCAAACGCGTTGTAGCCACAATAAATACGCTTGCTCATCTTTATAATCAATTTCGCATTGGGAGCGGGAAAAGAAAGTAAAAAACTTTAATGTACTATAGCGAAGCTACGCATATGCTGGAGTATTATTCATAGATCAGATCAAAGAGAAATATTTTTTACAGTATGTAGGTACAAACATGATAAACGACAGTATCAATTGGACGTAAATGACTGATTTATTATGACTGGATTATTTGTATCAATACGTTTCTAACATAATTAAGGTTTAATGGGTATAGTTGTATCAAATATCATACATATTCAACGTAATTTTTCAATAGATTTGAAAACTATGATATTTTTTACATCGCCACGCTAGGTTACTTAACAGTAGGCAGAGGGTATCAAGTGCCAAATATCTCTATTTCAACGAACTGACAGTGCTTCTTTTGCAAACAACACTCTCATCACACACGCACCCTGTTTTCGGAAGCTTAACATGTGAATGTACTTTCTTTAGTACATTCTTATATACAATGATAATAAAGTGCAAATGATTATATTATATGTACCGGTTTAATTACGTACGCTTTTTGGGAAGGCCCAACTAGTATCGGAGTTAGACGCGGTCCTTTATCATGAGGTCCCGCCGATGGCAGCGAGGTCGCGGCGAATATGGAAACAGTCGGGCTATCCCGAAAAACGTACGCGGGTTAAGCCGGTACGTATATAATCATGATAAAGTGCAAAGATGAGTACTGATGTATTCAGTTATGGAATGTTTGATCACGGATTTGGAATATTCGAGCTTGGGGCGTAATGAGGTATTTGAGGAGGGGAGATAGCGCTGTGGATGTTTGCATGTGAAATTGTAAGTAATTGAATGTATCAACACACCTACGTGTGTGTTCCGAACCTAGCTGTACACTGATAACTTTATATCTTGATATTCAATTAGCTAGTTTATGTCCTCGTCGCTTAAGTTTGAAAGCGATATTTTGATAAATCAGTAATACATACTGTTATTAAAGTGATTGAAAAGTTATTATGATTATGGGAAGTATCTCAGGTCTGTAAGACAGGGATAGTCGACAACTGATGCTCGCTGTCGACACCGTAAGATGCTTGGTGTGATGATATAATAATAACAATAAGGTGATCGATTCAGAGTTAATATTTTCATAATATTGATTTATTTTTAACACCTTTCTTACCGTCCAACACTTTGCCATCAAAATAGCGGGGAGATTAACAATTTGAAGTTATGTTTGAAACTGTTTTTTTTTCTCGACATACCTGCAATAAAAAAGGTTAAGAAATTAAACTGAAATAACATTAATAATTTTCAAGGCCATTGTTTTATTTCATTAAGAGTGTAAAATTTTAAAATTAATGTCAGTGTTATTTAAAAAGCAAACCAGATTTATAATTGTTCACTATTAAATATAAATTAATCAATTACAATGGAACCACCGGGAAATATAATTATTACCTCCTCCTAGAGTCTAGCTTTCAAGTTAATTGTCCGATATCGATGTAATTATTCTGTGGCCATTATATCCTAATGGAACGTCAGGGAAGCAGTGCGCCCGACTTCCATTTGGCCCCTTTGATGACTTCTCTCTATCAATTAGTCCTGTTATGCCTGGCCTGTGATATTTCACATTATTAGTACAGTCTTACTAAAGATAGAAATACACAGCGTTTATGTTGATGACTAATTTGGTTAGCGGTCACTATGTTGATATATTAATGTTATTTTATTTTTATTCATGTGTATTTGTAAGTCAATGAGCAGGTGTAACATAATGCGAACTCAATGTCTTATGGCAATCTCCATCACTTAACCCTTCAAAACCAGTAATAATTTAAAAAAAAACCTACCTTTCGTACATAACACTTTTCAGCTTTGTTTGTAACTTTTTTCTTTAACATATTTCGGTGTATAATAAAGAATAAACTCCTCTGCTTATCTCTTTAAAGATCACACGCGTAATGTCGCGTTTTTAAATTACCAAGTGCAAGAAAAAAAATTAGATTAAGATTATCATTATAACCAACAACTCTTTTGTTATTTTACCATAGGATCAAGATCACCTCTTATAAAGCTTAAAGCTTAATAAATTCTGACGCTCGTCAAATTCGGTTTAACCGATTTCAGACATCTCAAAAGCATTAAGGAGAATTATAAGTCCATCTTACAATTAATCTGTAACGTAATATGAAGTAAACATTAAAACAAAATGATATCTCTTGTAATTAGACAAAATCGTACCCTTGAATCATTGGACAATAGAAAACAAACAAACAGTAATATTCACTGATTTATATTTAATAGTGTGGATGTGTAATAAAAATATAATGGCTTCGTCGCTAATTCTTCCTAATGGAAGGGCTTCGTGTAGGGAGCAAGGGTAGGGACAACTATAGTTACAGGTTGTGTTTTTGAGCGCGTGGGTTCCATTTTACCACTTTCTATTGTCTCTTTAATCTCTCTGTATAATTAGCCCCACTATTGAGAATACGTCAGGCCTCCGAAATAATTATTGCTATTTAGTACACCTCCAGATAGCCAATGTACTTAATAAAGGCTTTAGGTTAACATATGAAAATTATGTTGTATTACCTACATTACTAAATCTTGCGTTAAAATTGAATTAATCTAGTTTCAACAGTTTTATATTGAAAAGATGTACGAAAGCGTTATTAGTATTCGGTACTGTTTGGTATACTACGAGCATGATGATAAATAAAATAATAATAATAATCGACCCATTATAATTCCACTGTTGGATTAAGGGTCTCCTCTCATATTGAGAGTGTTAAGGCCATAGTCTGCCACGCAGGCCAAGTGCAGGTTGGCAGACTTCATACACCTCAGAAAAAATATATATATTTTTTTATAAATTCCAAGATGTGTTTCCTCACGATGTTTTCCTTCACCGATAGCAAGTGATATTTAAATTTAAAACGCACTTTTGTAAAGAGGTGCGCGCCATGGGTTTGAACCTGGCACCCCCGGAGTGAGGGGCTGAATTCTTAACCACTAGGCTATCACTGCTTCTCATCATGATGATAATTATATGTTTATAGGGACAAGGACGGCGATAAAGATCAGTTTTATTTATATTTAAGACAAAAATGTAAGGGTAAAGGGTGAGGTATTAGCTCAAGAACTAATACTACCTACAATAGACTGTTTCATATATAGACATAGACATATATTTATTGACCTCTCATCGTAAATAAATTCTAATATGTAACTAACAATACCTGGCTTTTAAAACACACAGTTAAAGTTTAATAAGTTTCGTGAACCCTTGGAACCTTTATTGTGACCCTAGTAAGATCGTGAGTAACGCTAATTGTAAACATTTCAGGGATTAGAGCCCTTTATACTAAAAGGATTTTATATTAGTGAAGTTAATGAAGATTGAGACTTAATTAATGCTTAATATTAAATCATAACTTCTTATTAAATTTTAAGTGCTAAATAATATATAAATGTATTATTGTGAGAGTTTTATATGAAACTGAATATTTTAATATAAAACATGACAATATTATCATTAGAGTTCCTTATTTAATATACCCTATTAATACGTTTGAAAATTAGTGAAAATTAAATTGGTTTTGTAAAATTTAGAACCATCCGTAAAATATCGAATTTTCTATACATCTTACCGTTTTGATAGAGGAATAAACCGTGAAACGTCAATAGAAATACTCTTTTATTAAAAATATTTAATAATCACCAGTACTGTAAAGTAATACTTGATACTAACATATTCTAGTAACTTCTATCGCATCAATTTTTCAGTATCCCACTTACAGGCGTAATGGTCTTTGGGATAAATGTATAGCCTCGTATGCTGGATTAATAGAAGTAGTAGTACATACATTTAACTGCAACACAGAAAGGTTGCAAGAAAACGTGTACATTTGTAACAAGTTATTTTGTGGTAATCAGTTTGAGTATTTTTTTAATGATACATATGTATATATAACGTAAGGTTACAGCATGCCTTAAAGAAAATGATGAGGACGATGATAGTAATAATGATAATGGTAATAACGATAATGGTAATAATGATAATGGTAATAATGATAATGGTAATAATGATCATGGTAATAATGAAAATGGCAATAATGATAAAAGTAATAAGGATAATGGTAATAATGATAATGGTAATAACGATATTGGTAATTATGGTGATTAGGATAACGATAATGTTAAAGAGGATAATCTTGATGATGATGATCATAAGGATGATGATGATAAGGGTGATGATAGTGGTTACGATGAATCATATTGTTTGTTAGTAAGCGAAGCAATGAAAACGATTTCAAGTGTCAAGTGCGATCGTAATTTACCTCAATAATTGTCATAAATACACATATTGTTATGAATACATTCTTTACACTTCCTTTTTTCCCATTTCGCGATTTTTTAGTTATTCCTGCTAATTGACCATCGATAGCAAAAAGAACCATGCTTTATTGTGATTATTATTACATTATAATGCCCAGTCCCTTACATGGGTGGTAGAGAGCCTCAAATTCTAATTATCTCTATTCTTACAGACCCAATGCGCTTTTTCTATTTTCATCACTCTCTTCATACAAGCGTCGTTTTCGAAATCAAAATGATTTAAAAATTTATAAATCAATCAATATAACTGGAACTGACTTGATACTTCTTTATGGGACCTAATATAGTTTATACTCGTTGAATGCTAATGCATACCTGAAAGAACCCGAAACGCTTCAAGAAGATATTTTATTAAAAATCTATCTGTATCGTACAAGGTTTATTAAATGTCACTTCAAAGTAGATGCTCCTTTACATCCACGAAGCTTTTAAGAATTGAGTATATTGCAATCACTACTGTGCTCGAGATATTGCAATTCCTGTCAATATAAAGCTACTCTCATCAAGAACGACTCTTCTTTGATATTGAGTTCGTCTTCATCAAGATATAGTCAATTCGTTCCTTTGCTGACATTCTCTGGTATTCCACTTTGCAAAAATATATTTAATACTTCAAAGATATTTTTATTTCGTCGCTACTGGGTTTTTGTTTTGTGGTTTCAGATAGATGCACTTAAATGTCTTTGCCATCGACGATACAATGTACCCTTCGTATCTTCGTTGGGAAAATCTTCATTATCATCATCACCTTGTCCTAGTCTACTGTTGCCCATAAACTTTTCTCACTGTGCGCCATGGTGTTCTATCCTCGGCGTGGGTATGCAGGTTCGGCCGCAGCAACATCTGAAATCTTTATCAGATCGTCAT
This sequence comes from Microceris patrobas patrobas, assembly GCA_018246795.1. Taxonomy (NCBI): domain Eukaryota; kingdom Metazoa; phylum Arthropoda; class Insecta; order Lepidoptera; family Hesperiidae; genus Microceris; species Microceris patrobas. The sequence goes on from DWFT01000027.1 coordinate 6,839, forward strand.
TCAGACGTCATTCGGAACATTTGAAGAATATTATTTTTAAATCATATGGGAATCATTTAGGAAAGTGGGATGTATGGCGTTAGCGGAAGGTGATTAAAAAGTCGTTTTTATTAATAATTTAAAATATCATTGTACTTTAATATTTTAAGATATTTATTATTAAAAATAAAACAGAGTTTAATCGCATCGGAACTTTTGTCTTGTGTGTAATCTGAAAGATAAAATTTTGCAGTATATTTGGAAATCTTCTGGTATTCATAATATAAAAACAGTGCTATAGCATCCATAAAATTCCATTTATAGTATTAAAAATAGCTCATAAGATAGTTAATAGATAATACATAGGTCAATAGATAATACAAATAAGGCAGATTTAAAAGAATGGGAAAAAAGAGGTGTCTTAGAACGATAGAAATGTAAGCGAACAAGTCCGTACTTAATACATACCTACTTACGTATTCAGCAGAAAATAATGAAGTTTTATTTAGTCTGTTCACACAGTACAAAAGACGTGACACAGAAATATGTAAGTAGTAAATAGCAGTCTGTCTTTAACACATATACTTACTACAAATTTTATGTTACTTTATGTGCCCAAAATTAAATCAAAACTAAGAGCTAAAATCTACCGTGTCCTTTTATTTAATGTAATGATATCTAAAAAAATTGGTGAAACGTGGGAGTATACTACACTCTACCTACGCCTTCATAAATTACAGGCATGATGTCATTTTTTTCTGAGGGAGTGTTCTGCATTCCTCTGCCTACCTCTTCGGGGATTACAGGCGTGAAGTTACGTTTTTATGTCATTTTTTTATACTCATTTTTTTATACCCATCTAAAAATATCAATCTCTAAAAATAAAAACGTAGCAGGGTGGCTTTTTTAGATTATGACTTATAACGAAAATATACATATGGGGATCAAATTCAGCGTATACGAAAAATATCGTGAAACCATCGACGTGAATATCCGGGTCAAGTATTTCCTGAACACTCTTATTATACAGACGGTGTTGTCGAAGTCCACTAAGCTGTGACCCTAATTTTGTTATATAAGATGTGCTTGTGGACTGTATTGGATCGCCTAGTTATTGAAGTATTTTTATTACATTACATTGGTTTTATATCGAATACGAATACTATACATCCATACATCAATAATTGATGCAGCAGCTAAAGAATTCAATCGAATCAAATATATTTCGGATTAGGAGTATTAAAATGGAAAGATACGCTGTCATTATGTAAGCAGGCTGTATCTAAAGTTATCTCCCAAGCATCTCATTGTGTTTTGATGCATTCAGAAAAAAATGTAGTCACAAGATATAATTTTTAATGAGATATCAAACCAAGTACGCTAGTTAAAAGATGTATGGAGATCAATTTGAGTTGCAAAGAGTAGTTGTATAACATATGTAATATTTAATAAGTCTTTGGTATTACCATTGTTGAAATAACAATAATATTCAAGTTTTCCTTTACAAATAGAAATACAATGTATGTCTTATACAAATAGAAATATATTATATATTTATCTTAACTCCATACATAACAATAATATACTTATTTGAAACCTTTTACTTTAATATCACAAAGTGGGGATTTGCTATTTATGCGTTTTCTAACCGCTTTTTGTGAAAATCATTTCTTATATATTATTATCAGGGATAATATAAATAAGTATATTTCTTGTATATAACGAAAAATAATCTTCGAAACTAACTTCAATGCACCGCTATTGATTGAGAAACATCTGAAGCTTATTGCGGGGTATATGTATGTACCGGATTAAATCAAGTAAATTTTTCTGTACGGCTAACTAGTTTCAGACCTATACGAGATCCTTCATCATGAACTCCTGCCGATTGCGGTGAGGTCGCGGCGGACCCTATCGGTCAGGCCGACACGAGAAACATACGTGAGTTAAGCCGGTACATAATATATAACCATGTGTATTATTACCATTCAGGAAATGTACATTACAGATTGATAGAGTTTGTGCTAGTGGTTAGACCGTTTGGTTTAAAAGCATACTAAAGACCTCTCAGAAGGTTCAACAATTTTTAACTAAACAACAAGAGTTGACTTTAAGTGTTGTGCTTACGATAAAATACCAGAATACTTCCTACTCATACTCATTCACATGAAGACTACACGAACTGGTTGCGGTTCAGCGCGCGAAAATATCTGCGTAATCATTTTTGAGAGCGTTGTATCACGGTGTAAGATATTTTTTGCAATAATTAATTAGGAAAATTGAGCGCCCGTAGCTTCTTTCCTTAATTAATTATTTTATGAACGTTGTACTATCTATTGAAATATTTATGGCTACTGGAAAATTAACGAACCCTAGCCCGTAAAACAATAACTGTATTCTGTTGTTGTGACGTTCATATTTTCCTACTTCTCCCGAGGTCCGTACAATTATCTCTCGAGCAAAACAATGAACTGCTGTTAATAATCCTTTAATAATATTATCCTTTATTAACCAGGTAATAATAAGGTAACTCGTATTTATCTTATCAACGGTAGTATTCCCACCGTTAACTAACAATAGATACCCTTGGAGAGGTGAAAAAAGTCCTACTTACCGTTGGTGTTATTATTATTAACCATAAAGAATAGAATAAAATAGGGCAATCTTCATTTCCTTAATTCTATGACACATAAAGACAACCAAAAATGAGATTTTAACTTTGCCTTAACTAATATATTTACAACTAATAAATTAAGAAATACAAATTTTATTATACATATTGTTATATTCTTATGCGCCATTGCATGTAGTGATATCATAGCACACCATAAATAGAAGTTAGTGTAGCTTAAATTACCAATGGATCAACAGTCCAAACATTAAAAGTTTAATAGCGCAGCGCAGCTCCAAGCGTGAAACGTTTTACTTGAAGCGGAATAAGTTTTTAATGTTATTTTAGAACACCAGTTCCATTATTCACAATGTTGGGTAATACTCGACATATGACGCGGTACAATAACTACTTTTATATCAAACTATGATGATGATGAGAACGGTGCGTTTATGTATACAGAGTACCTATAAACGTGATGTGAATATTACAATAATGGAATATGTGAAATTCGATAACATCTGGAACATTCGGTAAGACCAAAAAATACATTGCTTTGGTTTTTTAATGGTTCATTTTCATTTCTTTTCTAGTAAAAATAAAACTAGGACATTTTTTTTCAGTTTTCCAACCTTTCGAAGCAGTTACGCTATTCGCAAATAACAAACAATGTCTGTGTCAGTTTCATTCCAGTCGTAACTTACTGTTAGATTTTTCTTTGTACGAGATAAATTTCTTTGTATGAGGTAGATATCCACTTAGATAACAGACGAACAAAGACGATCTGTGGCGCGCAATTAATTAAATTGCTTAGACGCTGACTCAGAACGCAATTCCCTATAGGCCATCGGATGCATCTCCTTGCTTTCCCGTTCATGCAATAGTCACAGCCACGTTTGCAAGACCCAACCAATTACACAGAATGACCTCAGACGTTTGACGCGATACATATCTACGTACCAATATCTAGGCTTTCGATGTCCGCGTCTTAGGCATTACTATTGGTAATTAACTATTATTCCGCCTTAGTCTACATTTGTAGTTTGGTATTAAAATTCAAAATTTAAAAAAACTAGGATACCATTGCTTTCACCCGTAATTTCGAAAATCGAGTTTTCTTTACAAGTTCAATGTGTGAAGGTCCTGGGAAATTTGACTATTTTTACTATGATGTCCGTATATACCGTATGTATTGGAGTGTGTGCGTACGTGTGTGCATATGTGTTTGCGTACGAGTGTGCGTGCGAGTGTGCGCGCGAGTGTCCGTGCGAGTGTGCCTGCGTGTGTGTGTGTGTTAGATGTGTATGTGTGTAAACTTAATGTCTAATGGCATTTAAAGGTATGGTAATAGGAAATACATAAATGAATAAAATAAAAAGCAAGAATGTAATTATTACTAAACTAAGTAATATCAGCAAAATTTTGTGAACCTACTACAGACCTACGAAATTTCGTCATCATTACCGTTCCATAAATAAAAACGAGCGGTTAGCCATATTTACAGCGGAAATCATTAATTTAAACAGCGACATCATTTAACAGAGTTGGTGAATTTCGTTCTCTTTTTGTTAATGGAATTTATATGTATGTCACTGTTATTGCATGAAAATTGTCACTATGTTACAATAGCTTGTCTCTGTTCCATCCCAATAGCCTTTCGAATTTATCAATGATGGGTTGAATGGGAATCCTCCGATACAACCGCTAATATTCGGCTTGTAAAATACAATACATTGAGTTTCAGAAATAATATGATTAAAACTTGTCCAAAAATTTGTTTAAAGCGCTCATAACTTGAGGCTTGGGGAAAATTCTCATAATGTTGGAGAAGCAGCTTGAAATACTTCACAGCACCGTCATGGCTACCTTACCTAGAAAACAAACTTGATCATTTCATATGACTTGATCATCAATTCTATCATCACCATCAGCATGAGCTTGTTACAATCCTCTGGTGAACTCAGGCCATAGTTTGTCACGTCCAGTTTTATCTGTAGCCTTTCTCAGATATGTCGAACTGGTCAAATTTTTTTGCTCTACCCTGATTTACGCTCGACAACTTAGTTGTTAGATAACTTAGTTGTTAGTTTCGTATTTGATGATATTCTTGTTAAAAACAATATCTCAACAAATCTTTACCAAATGTGTGTCCAAAACAGATACAATATATTTTTGGTATCAAAAAATATGTGGCTGGTACAGCAGTTATTTCCTGATACAATATGGAAAAATCAGGGCGATCCCAAATCAGACGCGCGAACCGCATGTCACACTGACGGCCAATTACCGTCCTGCGTGTGATGCCTGAAATGTCAAGTACCCTTTACTGAGTGTTTTCGTTTTCGAAATAATTGAGGACGCGAACACTCATTAATGTTACTGTAGGGCTGAAGGGTAGAAAGGAACACACTGGCCGGAAGAGCTCTCCATAACAATGTTGCTAATTAATATCCGGTTACTGGCGAAAGAAGCTCTTTTTAAATGTTATCTATTGTATTCTCGCTTTATTTGTTGTAATGTATTTCATTTAGCACGGACAATACTTTGCATTCACATAATAAAAAAATGTCTCGGTATCTAGAATGTTCTTCTAAATTATGTATTTATGAAACATCTATCTATGATCATTGTACTTAGTGATATTTGATTTTTTTAAATTGAATAGTAGAAAAAATGGGACATTATATGTATTATACCGTTTTCGTAACGGTTGCTAATATCTTCTATGTAAAGTTACAATATAATCACTATATAGAGACACTCTATATATAGAGTCAACGGAGATATGTATTGTGTTGTTAAATAATACTTAGCATTAATGAACACTATTGCAAATTTTATTATAACCACTTTTTTTATAAAGGGTTTGATAGCATATATGAATCAATATTCGAAATCCTGATATCCTAGCAAGCGGTTAGCTTTACGCGCTATTTTAACAGGTTGCTGGGTACGCGGGGCTATCGACGCGCGCCTGGCGTTCCCCGACGGCGGTACTGTGTCCTCTGTACGCGTGCCCGGCATCACGGAGAAGCGTCTAGAACAAATTGTTATTCAGTTTGGTACAACACATCTAAAATTACTGTAGACTCTAGCACACTGCCATTGAGTTTATTTTATACTACTACTAAATTTCTTTTGATTATGTTTCAATTGATAAAAAATATAAAGCTTCATATTCGAAAAAACAAATTCAACATAAACATGCCTTAATCCTTTGAACAGAAACGTGCTACAACCTACCAACATTGGTACCTTGCTCAAATTGAAAAAGCGTATGTACGAGTATGCTAAAGAACGGCTGTAAATTGGTTCTTAGAAACAGAAAACAATCTAGAACGAACGTGAAATAGCGTCACATAATTTTAATTTATTATTGTTATATCATCACGCCAGATTCCTAACGTGGTAGGCAGAGAGTACCAATGATTTTCAAATAGCTATTCAATGAGTATTTAAAGCTAAGAGTTAAGTTTACCGTGTAGCAGGAATAACAGACATCCTTCTGAAGAGGTGTTCAGCAGCTTTGCGTAGATCGTCATCCTGCATCAAGCCGACCATTGCTTTTTCGCGTTTCTCGATAGTCGCCGCTTCCGACGCTACTTCACCTTCCGTACATACATTTACGCACTATAATTAAATGAGCCATATTACAAGAGAATAAAAATGTACTAATATATATTGCATATTTGTTAAATGTATTGCTTCATTTAAAACAAAGCAGAATTCGAAACCCGTTAATTAAGGAAGTACAACTATGTATGTAAAATCGGTTTCGGTTTAAAGATATATATTTATTCTCATAAAGACTTACATTAGTCACTTACATGAGAACATTAAAAAGAATAACAAAATTTTAATTCGTTGTGTTCGTCATTATATTTGTATTAGTAGGTACTCAATTAGCACATTCTTCTATTTTGAGTAATTTTTAAAACGTATACTGCTGATTTTGTTTTGAATGTGTTAAATGAGTGTAGATTGTTTGTGTAGGTAAAAAAAATGTCTCATTGTTGCCTTCATTTGGGCATAAATATTCTTCATTACAATATCCCCGCACATTCACTTGCTAAAACTTTATTCGTTTAACACCCTTGCCTACGTTACTACGTTTTCATTTCTTTTATTCAACCTAATATCGTTTTATCGCAACTAATTTGTATAGGCATGGACATTATTATTGAGAAATACAGCTTAAACGCAATTTAACTAGTACAATATTCCATACCGTTTTGTTGTACCTACTAACCGTTTCGAAAAAGCTTGCAACATCAGAGAACCCAAAAGAATGAGCGAGCGCAGCGCCCTCTATGAGCACTGCGCGGGCTTCTGGTCGATTATTCTGAAGCAAATGGCAACGTGCCAGCAAGAACGTAGCATTCAGCAACCAGGTGCGTTGGTCTGCCGACCGCGCCTCTGTAATTCGATTTCAGTTTAACCATCAGTTCTTCTTCATTCTCTTTGTGCAATGTTATCATTTATTAATTCAAAACTACCTTCAATAATTATCCCTAATATATACAAAATATAATACAGAACAAGCTTTTGATATTATTATGCACAAAGTTCATCTCTTTAAATTGCCTAAGTTTATTGGCAATGAGTCTGCAAGGGCTGGCGCTTTGCCAGATGGAAGGAGTCGTCTAACAGCCTGATACGCTGATTTAAGGAAAGCTTTATAATTAGATTTCGAAATCGATTTTCAAAGACATGTCCCAAAATTACAAACTTTTCTTTTTACACGATACAAGAAAAATCTCTCCCTTTCTTTATATTGCCTTAACTCACAGACGGTCAAACGGTTCGTCTGGCGCGGTGCCAGAGGAACGAGACGTGAAAGAGTTAAATTTGCTGATCTGCGGAAAACAAGTTAGCAATTTTATTTCGATTTACACTGGTACGAATAAGTTTTGCGAATTTGGATGGTCTTTGATTAACTTAAAATATATATATATATATATATATATACATATATATATATATGTGTGTGTGTGTGTGTGTATAATATGTAAACATATTGTTGCCTCGTTGGTCGTTGGTCGTGTTGGTTGCAAGTACTACTGCCGACCGGGAGGTCTCGGGTTCGATTCCCGGGTCGTACACTACGAAAAATTTTAATTGATATGTGCCCGATGCATGGCAATAGGCTCACCACCTATTTCATAGTGGGACGTAAGCGTAACCGGTGAAACGTGGGAGTGTTCTGCATTCCTCTGCCTACCTCTTCGGGGATTACACGCGTGAAGTTACGTTTTATATTATTATGTATAAAAAGTAGTATTATTCATATTTAGCATATCCGTTATAGCTGTCGTGTATAATATTTTGATGGTTCATCATACGAGTTCCCTTATTACGCTCTCTCGTTTCGCAAAACGTGACAAACAATTTAATAATTAGGTTAATATCCTGCCTACGTTATACGAGTATCTTACTTATAACCAACTATTACAATCGAAGAATGTCCTATCAATAAATTAAACCTTGTGACAAAAAAATCGCACATGTATGAAATTGGTATGATAATGAACGAATCCGGTTTAAACTGGTCAAATCTGGTTTGTAATTAGATGAGCACTATGGCACATTTTTCATATACATTTTTGTGATACATTGAACTGTAGATTTTATTATTAGGTACGATCCTTATTAGATATCTTTCCCTTTAAGTTTTACGAATAAATTAGAAAGTACGTTTTTATAGCTTTGTCTTGTATTGAAGTGGTTCTTCCGAACTAAGTGGAATAATTTTGTTTGTGCGTCAGTGGAATGTTAGTTGTTATAGTTGTATAAACATGTAATTTTGTACTCATGGTCGGACAATATACTCGTAAATCAACTTAATGCATTTAATTAAAACTAACGAAGCAAATCAATTTATATTTTGCCGCATATTGGATGTATACCTTCACAAACTATGCACCTACCTACCACAAACGACTCATGTATACGCCATCATATGTACTCGTATGTGTCGCTACCACACTGAAAAAATAACCCCTTGTAAATTATCCATTGTAACTAAGTAACAAAATTTTAGCAATCGAAACAGGTTTTAGTCTTAAATAATAATAGTTTTAAATATTTTTGCTACAGATTATTGCCTGACTAATTTCGAATAGCAGATCATTCGTAAAATACGTGTTTTCAAGAAGGAAAAAGTAAATACCGTAAACAGCTGTTCTGTCTAATACTGATACTTTCGGAAACAGCTTTTCTGTCTAATACTGAGACAGATTTTTGGAGAATAATTCACCAAATATAGATCGCTAAATTAAATTTTACGATCATTCAATCTTCCCATTATGTAAAACAATGACGCCGAAATGACCAAACGAATGAATCAGTTAATCAATTAATTACTGTACGAATCAATCAATTATTTATTGTACAAATCAATTAATTAACTATTCTACGAATGAATGGATGAATGAATAGTTTTATTCTTTCATTTAAACAATAATTTATCATCCTAGCACCATTCACGAAACGGGTTACGTTCAAATAAAATCGAATTCGCTGGTATACGAATAAAAGTTTATACTCGAATTTACTCAAGTCATGTGAAAATGTATCCGAGAAGTATTAAATCGTACCGGACTGGCATTTGGAAGCGTAAAATCTAGCTCTGTGGGCTTGTTTAGTTTCTGTGTGTAATCGGGACAGTTCGTGCAGCACGTAGCATCGCTCGGAGGCCCGACCGCTCAGAGACAGCGCGCGCTCTAGCGTCCGGAGACGACGTCTGCGGATCATGTTTTATTAATATTATAAGGTCCTTGAGGATACATGGGGATATCACTATATACATTTAAAGTTCAGTTTAAAATAAGTAAATTGAGGTACTATTTCGAAGACAATGATAATAATAATGGTTTTAATATTATCGTCGTCACCAAGCCTTTTATAAATCTACTGTCGTTCGCACATTTCTACTCAGAATATGAATAATTTTTGCCGTAATCTGTCACACTTTCCAAGTACGGGTAATCAGATTTAACGTTCTAGAGAACATTATGGAGAAGTGTAAAGCTTGTAGGTTTCAGCAAGAACTTTTCCTTCATCGGTTGAAAATAAGATCGTAATTAATCCAGCTGTATCTTTACTGGACATTTTCATGTTGCTCAGGAAGCAATTCGGTCACATGTATTCGACCTCGATATAATTCAGACTAAGGCAAATAGTTAAAGCAGCATAAATAACAATTCAAATAGGAAAATTCTTACCTTTCATCAACAATGTATATATAAATCAACAATACAACTTTGTAATGTAACCTCGGTAATTAAACAACGTGGGCAGGTTAGTTCCTACTAATCTTCTAGTGGATGTTGTAATGCGAATAAAATAGTAATGTTTCAGTATTTAGTTATTTGAGTAAATCAAAATAAAATTATAGCGTTACTTGACGTCGCGTGGAGGAGCAGGCGGCCGTGCTCGTAGTACGGAATCACGACTCGGTTCCCGAGATATTGTGATTCCTAAGAGGATAAACGCTCGCTTCTCCATGTCCGCTTCGCTCATTTGGCTTCGTACTCTTTTCTAGAAAGTATATTAATTAATATTTTGATACTTCACCGTCCTTTCTATCGAGAATGAAACTTACAAATCAGTACTTGAAATAAAATGGGAGTGCTACACTTTTCTGTCTGTCTGTCACCATTCATTGAAATTGACATTGAAATATTGGCGTGTTTTCACTTTATGTTATATTTTACATAAGTTTGCCACGTTTATTCATGATTTTTTAAATGTTATTTAACTTACAAAAGCTCTGCGATTAGAAACAAACTTATTTACATTAATAAATAGATAGATGGAGATTGCAGTAATTTATGAGCCCGATTACTTTTTTTTAAATTAATTTTTATTCTGGCTAGTTTAAATGTTTATCTATATGAACTTTGAAAAAACACTAGAAACATATATGGTATTTATGACATAAAGCTGTGTTTGAGGGTAGGTTGTAGGCGAATTGGTAATGAGCAATAATTAAGTTGTAAGCAATATTAAATTTTGGAAGATTTACGAAATATGAAGATAGAAATTAAGTATTATTATTCCGATATCATCACGCCAGTCTGCTTAAGGGTTACGTACAGTATCAAATAAGTACTTTTAAAATGTTTTACGACTAACTATAAATAAACATAGAACAAACAACATAACAGTGAGTTCACCTGGTCCAGAAAAGCATTAGCGACTATATCGTGCAGAGCTTGCAAGAAGTTTTCTTTACCGGGCAGTAAATGTGTTGGCTTTCTCGATATCTGTTCTATAGCGAACTCTGCCAGTTCCAAGCATTTCGCCGTATCTCGTTGTTTGAACATATCCTGACTCGCTTTTATAAGACGTTTCGCGTCAGTAATGTGTTGTTTTTGGGCGTGATTTATCATTTCTTTCCGCGCTCGTGAGAGTCGCGCTCGAGCCGCAGATTCCGAAGCCCGAGCTGCGTATAATGGACGACGTTCTCGAAGCACCGCCTTTAATTAAACGAGAAATTAATAATTAGCAATTTTTAATTCTGGATTGCTTGTAACATCCGATGATCATTACAATACTGGGCTACTTCGAAGTTTCATCCACACACTATTAAATAGGTACTCGTATGTATATAAAAAAGCAGTGATAGCCTAGTGGTTAAGAATTCAGCATCTCACTCCGGAGGTCTGGGTTCAAATCCATGGCGCGCACCTCTTTACAAAAGTGCGTTTTAAATTTAAATATCACT
>DWFT01000028.1:0-17777 GCA_018246795.1 Microceris patrobas patrobas
AAGTAATATTAATTGGAACATCTTGCTCTATATTTTTTTCTTTGCTTTTCATTTGTAAATATGCAACACGCCCCCCCTTATTAAGAAACAAAGATTAAAAACATTGTTTTAAAACATTGATTATTAAAAAAAGTACAATTTTGACACACTTAAAACACTATTTAATTTTTAATAGTTTATTTTACAAAAATATGAAATTAAATATTTAGCATGTTAAGTGAGTCATTTTTTAATTAAAAAAACAACTCCTTTCTTTTAATAAGAGTTGTTTTGTCCTAATTCGTTTTACAATTTACATTTTTGAATTTGTTCGCGATAAATTTCTTCAGCACAACTAATTACTAACGCAGCATCTTGTGGAACACTATGACGATCACCAAGATACAAATTATCGATAATTTTCTTTGCGGACATTTTTATTCTCCTAAATCTATTTTTATTTTACCATTTTGTTGAAATGGGTCAGTAAAATGTTTTGCCTTAATCATCGCAATTTCATCCTTATAAGGAGCAAATGCATGATTCTTTTCTCCTACATATGGTGTCTCTAAAATCTTAATCATCCCATCTAATTTAGGATGATAAATTATTTTTAAAAGGGTTTCAAATCCCAAGTAACCATAACCAATGTTTTCGTGCCGATCTTTATGGGCATTTAAAGGATTTTTACTGTCATTAATATGTAAACATAATAACCGGTTTAAACCAATTAATTGCTCAAATTCTATAATAATATCATCTAATGCTTCTGTTAAGCGATAACCAGCATCATGCATATGACAAGTATCTCAACAGATTCCTAATTTATCATTTAATTTAACATTATCAATAATATATTTTAGTTGTGTAAAATTTGTTCCTAATTCGCTTCCTTTACCAGCCATTGTTTCTAAAACAATTTTTGCTTTTTGATTAGGTGTTAAAACTAAATTTAATCCTTCAATAATGCGATCTAATCCAACTTGTTCTGGTGCATCAACTGCGCTTCCAGGATGTAAAACAATTGTTTTAATTCCAATTTCATCAGCACGAGTAATTTCTTTTTTTAAAAACTCAACAGCTATTTCAAAAGTATTAGGATTAGTTGTGTTTGCTAAATTAATAATATAAGGAGCATGAATAATAATATTATTGATATCAAAATGATGTTTTTTTAATTGCTGATAAAATTCTGGAATAAAAAATTGCTCCGTACTAACGCGAATAGTATTTTGGGGTGGTCCTGTATAAATCATCATTGCATTAGCATTATTATTTAAACTTTCATTTAAAGCACCAAGCAAATAATTTTGCTGCTTGTTCATACTAACATGACTTCCTATAATTAAATTATAATCTTTCATTTTAAGGTCTCCCTTTTTTCTAATTAATTTTATAATATCATATATAAGATAAAAAAAATAACTTATTTATGAAAGGATCAAAATGATTAACGAAAAAAACATTGAAAAAATTAAACTAACAATTAATCAAATTTACCAAAAAATTATTATTAAAAAGAATTATAAAATTGTAGCTTGACAAGGAATTAATCTATTATGCTTGTTAAGGATGGCATAAATTATTCGGTTGGTGATACCTTATTTTAATAAATATCTATTCATTAAAATAAAATTCCCTAAGAAAAAGATAAATTTATCTTTTTTAATTAATTTAATTATAACATAAAAGTAATAACTTACAATACAAAAAATAATAATTCGCAAATTATTTAATAAATTTATTTTAAATTATTGATTTATACTTTAAATTTTAGACAAAACATTGTGCTTGATGAGCAAAATTTTTATTTATTAAAAATTGTTGATTATGTTTGTCTTCATTTTTAAAATAATAATTATATTCTTTCTCATTTTTTTTGTTTAATTTATTAAGATAAAACTCAATTAAATTAACTCCATTTTCTTTCGCCATTTTCATTGCAATCATATTTTTAAAAACTTTTTCACTATATGATTTAGCACCATATCCTTTTAATCATTTTACATTATGCGAAATTTGTGGTTCAGTACAAGATCCCATATATCAATCCTCTTTATAAACTTTAATACCCTCAGAATTATTTTTGATATATTTAATGAAATCTTTAATTTTTTCTTTTTTATCTTTTAAGAATGGATATTCTTTAACACTTTTTCTTGTAATTAATTTTTTTAAATATTTTATTGATTCATCAGGATCGCCATTTTTAAATAATTTATTCATATCTCAATAAATTTGTTTTCTTATTTTTTCATTATCGGTTAAATTTTTAGTAAGTTTTCTTCTTCGATAAGGAAATATTGTTTTTAATTCTTTCATTAAATGAAATTGATCTAAAATAAAAATTGCACCAATTTCATTAGCAAATTTTTTGATTCATTTTGCTCCATCACCTGCTAGCGTTAACTTACAATTTTTAATATTAAAATTTTGATTTAAAAAATATAAAAATTCTTTTTTATATTTTTTAATAAGATAGTATTTATTTTTTACCGATTTCATAACAATAAAAATTTTTTTATCTTTTAGAACATTTTTACTTTTAGTGCTTTTTATTTCATCATACCCAATATGAAAATATGCTGTTCTAAACATATTTTTTTCTATTTTTTTATATTTTGTTAAATTACTAAAAGAATCATCAACGCCAGCATACAAATATGATGTTTGGACAATTATTTTTTCAGTTTTTGTTTTTAATTGTTCTTTAAATAATTTAGCAAAATCAACCTCTTTATTAATATTTGTGATTGTCATCTTAGATATATTTAAATTAGGAAACATATCCATAATATCTCTTTGTCTTTTAGCACTATCCATTAATTTTCAAATTTCTATTTTAACACTTAAAATAATAGTTTCATTATTTTTTAAACCAATTACTTTATTTAATAAAGTTGTTGTTTTAAACTTATTTTCTTTTTTATCATAATAACGAAATCTAGAAGCTTTAATTATAATATTGCCAAAGGGAGTTTTTATCATTTTATTCTTTTTCCCTCACAAAATATAACCATTTTTGCCATTACGATTTTGCTCTCTTAATTCTTGATCAATTTTTTCATATTTTTCTTTTAATTTTTGTTTTCCTATGAAATTAACATCAATATTTACTTCTTCAATAAAGTTTATATCTTTAAAACTATTAAAAATATTTAACATATACTTATATTCCTTTTTAATCATTAAATGATAGTAAAATTTTATAATGATTCAAAATGAATGTCAGCAATAATCTTATTTAATTTTGTAGAAAATAATTGATGGTATTAATACTTTTACCATTATCAAAATATAAACACTTACAAAAACCAAAAAATTATGTAAAAGTTTTATTTTTATATAAAAATCAGATAAAAACCATAAATTAAATAAACATATTATTTAAGTAATATTGTTTTTGTTTTTCTAATAAACTTAATTGTTCTTTGATTAATTCAATTTTTCTATCAATGATACTAAAAAAGTTTGCAATTCTTGTTTGTTCATTAATATTTGGAATTAAAACATTAATTTTACTTACATATGAAATATAATATCTTTTGTGATCACTAGAAAATAATTTTAGATTTTTTAATAAATTGAAAACATAAAATAAATTAATATTATTATTTTTAGATTTTAAAATCTTAATTGCTGATGATTTAACCATAAATTTAAAATTAACATATTTCATATCCATTGTAAAATCATCAAAGATTATAACTGGGATATTTTCATAGATATTTTTTTCATTTACATAACCTAATATAAATGATTTATTAGCTGTTAATACTGGTATTTTTCCCTGATTTTCAATTTTATCTTTAATTATAAATTTTGTAGGTTGCTGATAATTTAATATTTCTCCTATTTTTTTACTTTTTCATTCATCATTAAACTTTTTAAATCTAATTTTTGGATAACTTTTTTCATTTGCAAACATATTATTTAAGTAATATTGTTTTTGCTTTTCTAATAAACTTAATTGTTCTTTGATTAATTCAATTTTTCTATCAATGATACTAAAAAAATCAGCAATTTTATTTTGTTGGATAATATTAGGAATTTTAACTTGTAAATTTAATAATAATTTTTTTGATAAATTATATCTAGTAAAACCATTAGCCATTTTAATAATTTTTTCCCTATATTGAATTGATAAAAGTAAAAAAAGTAAAAAAATTGAATTTATGGCTCTTATATTAATTATTCTAAAACTAGAACAAAAACTATTTAAGTAAACATTTTCAGTATCTGAATTAAAAATAGAACAAAGTCCTACTTCATTATAAGTTTCTGAAGTCATCGTAAATAAAATATCACCTTTAATTAAACGATTTTGTTTTTCATTGTTATTAATATTTACATATTTTAAAGAATCAATTTTTATAAAACTATTATTATAAATATTTGTATATGTAACATAGTAAAAATTAGAATTATTTATTTCAAAATCTGCTTTTGTTTTCTTATAAAGCCCACGAAAAAAAAATCCAATATCATTAAGCTTATATTTTTTTCATTCATCATTAAATCCTTTAAATATAATTTTTGGCACCAGAGATTTATTCATTATTAATCACCAAATCTTTTAACATTAAATTAAATTCTTCATCTAATTTTTGTATTTTTTTTTCATTATTAATTAAGTTATCTTGTAATGCTTTAATATTAATAATTTCTTTTTCTTCTGTATTATCAATATAACGAGCAATATTTAAGTTATAATCATTTTCTTTAATTATTTCTATATCAACTAAATTAGAAAATTTATCAATAGTTTTTCTTTTATTAAAAATATTAATAATTTTAATAATATTTTCATCGGTTAAAGTATTTTTATTTCCTTGCTTTTGAAATTCTTTCGAAGCATCAATAAACAAAATTGAATTATCAATTTTACATTTTTTCATCACAATAATACAAGTGGGAATTGATGTACCATAAAACATATTAACTGGTAAACTGATAATAGTATCAATTCAATTTTTTTCAATCATATATTTTCTAATAATCAATTCAGCATTACCCCTAAACAAAATTCCATGAGGAATAACAACAGCCATTACGCCATTATCAGATAATTTATAAATCATATTTTGAATAAAAGCAAAATCAGCTTTTGTTTTTGGTGCTAATTTTCCATAAGCACTAAATCTCTCATCACTTAAAAATTTTTGATTTGCCGATCAATGAGAACTATATGGCGGATTTGCAACAATTATTTCAAATTCTTGTCCTTTAAAACCATCATCTTCTAATGTGTCACCATTATAAATATCAAATTTATTATACTTTAAACCATGCAACATCATATTCATTCTTGCAATATTATATGAATTGGTTTTTAATTCTTGACCATATAAATGACCAATTTTTAATTCTTTATATACTCTTAATAATAATGAACCTGAACCACATGTTGGATCATAAACAGTTTTAATTTCCGCTTTTCCTTGACTAACTAATTTAGCTAATAATTTAGAAACAGGTTGTGGTGTATAAAATTCACCTGCTGCTTTTACTGATTCAGAAGCAAACTTACTAATTAAATATTCATAGGCATCACCTAAAATATCAATTTCCGACTCATTAATTTCAAAATTAATTTCATTAATTTTTAACATTACTTTAGCAATTATTTTACTTTTTTCTGTTTCTGTTTTTCCCAATTTACTAGAATCTAAATCAACAGAATCAAATAAATTTTCGAATTCTTTTTCTGATGAATGACCAGTTGTTGATTCAATTAATTTTTTAAATGCTTTTCTTAATAAGAAGATATCAAATTTTCCAATATTAATTTTATTAATTATTTCTTGTCATAAATATTCTGGTTCAATATAATATCCAGCACTATCATTATCATATAAAACTTCTAAAAAATCATTGCGATATTTTTCATTAGTTAAAGCGGTTTGATAATCAATTCCTTCTATTTTTAAATCTTTTTCTATTATAGATTGTACATTATCTGATAAATAACGATAAAATATTAATCCTAATATATACTCTTTATATTCGGATGGTTCCATTGTCCCTCGTAGAGTATTAGAAATATCTCATAATTTAGAAAATAATTGTTGTTGTTGTAAATTTTGTTTTTCATGTGTTGTCATAATATTTTTTTCCTAACTTTCAAACTCATTAATTAAATTAATTATATTTAATTCTAATTCTTTTTTTACTTCATTTTTTGCTTTTATTTTAGAGATATTTTTATTAATAGCTATTTTTTCAGTATATTGTTGATTAATTTTTTCTCTAATTAAGTTAGAAGGCAATTGATTAGTAAAACGATATTCACTAATAATTTCATTAATATCTAATTTATCTATATTATATTTTTTACTAATTTTAATTATTTGTTGTTCATATTTTTTATCACAAAATTGTTCATATAATACTTCTAAATCTGCAGTATTTTTAAGAGTAGGAATAACTCTTTCAATAAATGAATTTATTAATTCTAATTTATATTTTAATACTGGATCAGTTGATTCTAATAATCCTTTTTTTATTTCTTTAATTTGTTTTTCTTTTCTTTTAATATTATTTAAATCTATTTTTTTTAATAATTCTAAAATATAATGAACATTAATTTTATTACTATAAATTAATTCTAGTTCAAAATCAACATCTGCTAATACAGATAATTTTTCTTTTTTAATTTTTTCATCATTAAATGATAAATAACGAGATTTAAATTCATTATATTCATTTTCACTAAAATTATATTTACTTTGATTAATATCAAATTCAATAAATGTTTCTAATTTTAATAATATTTTTACTATTTCTTTAAATAAAAAAATAAATTCTTTAATTTTAACTTCGTCACCATCATTTCCTACATCATAAGCACAACTATAATCTTTTTTTAATTTATTCACTAACTTAATAAATTCTAGTTCATAATAATCAAATGGTTTCATTAATATTTGATCAGTAGTTATACTATTAGAAAACAATAAAATTGCTTCATCAACAGTTTTTTTAGTAGTTTGATAACAAACAATATTACCAAATGGTTTAGTAATATTTATAATTCTGTTTGTTCGTGAAAATGCTTGGATTAATTTATGATATTTTAATAATTTATCTAAATATAATGCACTAGTTATGGGTGAATCAAAACCTGTTAAAAACATATCAACAACAATTAATAAATCAATTTCTTTGTTTTTAACTTTCTTTTGTAAATCAATAAAATAATCATTAAATCTGCTGATATTAAAATTAGTATCAAAGTTTATATTATAATCTTTAATTATTTTTTCTAATTCTATTTTAAAAGAAAAATCTTTATTATTTAAATCTTCATTTGCTTCAAATGTAAAAATTGAAGCAATTTTTAAATTATGTTTTAAATTTTTAAATGTTTTATAATATTTAATTGCCATATTAATATTTTTAACAGCAAATATAGCATTATATTTCTTTCCGTATGTTTTTTTTGAAAATGTTTCAATTATATTTTTTGAAATAGAGTTAATTCTGGAATCAACTATTAATAATTCATCATTATTAATATCTTCAATCAATTCATCATTAGTGTCTTTTTTATTTCTAATTGATTCCATATAGTCAACATTAAAACCTAAAACATTACCATCTGCTATTGCATTATTAAGTAAATATTTATGGATACATTTATGAAATATATCTGCTGTTGTTCTTCCATCTTCTGATTTATTTTGTTCAAATCGTGGTGTGCCAGTAAATCCAAAATATTGTGCATGTTCAAAAATTTTTTTAATGCTAACATACATTTTTCCAAATTGACTTCTATGACATTCATCAATAATAAAAATCACTTTCTTATTCTTAAATTTAGCCATTATTGATTTATATTTTTCATTTTTACAAGCATTAGCCATTTTTTGAATTGTAGTTAATATTATTTTTTTACTGGAATCTTGAATATTTTTAATTAAATTATAAGTACTTTCAGTATAATCAACACTATCTTTTTCAAATTTATTGAACTCTTCAATGGTTTGAAAATCCAAATCTTTTCTATCAACTAAAAAAAATATTTTTTCTTTTTCTGGCATATATTTTAAAATTTGACTTAATTTAAAAGAAGTTAAAGTTTTTCCAGATCCAGTTGTATGTCAAATATAAGCATTATTATTAGTTTCACTTGCTATTTTAATAAGTTTTTCAACTGCATAAATTTGATAAGGTCTCATTATCATTAATATTTTTTTACTTTCATTAATAATCATATATCTTGCAATCATTTTGCTAACATGACATTTATTTAAAAAATTTTTGGTAAAATCAAATAAATTAGTTATTCTATTATTTAATTCATCAGTTCAATAAAAAGAATTTTCAAATAAAATATTACCATCATTATTTGAAAAATATTTAGTATCTATAAGATTAGAAATTATAAAAAACTGAATAAATTTTAATAATCCTTTATGAGATTCTTTTTTATATCTATTAATTTGATTAAAAGCTTCTTTAAAATTTATTCCTGGTTTTTTTAACTCAATTTGTATTAAAGGTAAACCATTAATTAAAATTATTATATCATATCTATTTTGAAAAATACTTTTTATTTTTAATTGATTAGTAAATTGAAAAATATTATCACATCATTTATCTTTATTAAATAATTCTAAATCCACTTTTTCAAAATCATCACGCTCAATTGTAATTTTCTGTCTTAATATTTTTGCAGAATTGAAAGTACTTTTACCAGTAATTTTAAATAATAATTTTTCAAATTCTTTATCAGTTAATGGTTTATTATTTAATTCATTTTTATTATGATTAAAAATTTGATTTCTAAAATTAGTTTTAATATCTTCTTCATTATTTAATTTTATATATTCATAACCTTCAATTTTTAATTTACTAATAAATTTTTTTTCTAATTCTGATTCACTAACATATTTATTTTCCATCTTTAACTCTTTCTACTAATTTTGAATATTTAATTATTTTTATTATATAATAAAAAAACCAAATTTTTATTAAAGTAATAATATTTTAATTTTATTATATTAAAATTATTAAAGAAAGATAGAGAAATAATCAATCTATATTATTTTTTTACTTTTATTTTAATTTATTTTACTAGTTATTTGTTAAATAATTTTATTGCTTTTTCTCATTTAGGTATAGTTTCCCCTAGGTATGATTTAGTTAATCACTTGCGACTACTCTTCTGCCCCATGTAGTACTAATTTAATTAGTTGATTAACCTTACAGATATCCTCCCACTTCGTTTATTTTTTAGTGTTCCAGCTTGACCACTTTGTGAAATCTTACTATTTATAAAAAATAATTATTCCTTTTCAGAATAATTATTGGTTTTCTTGTTTTTTGTTTAATTCTATTTCAAGGTTTTTGATTTTTTGTAAAAGTAAATTTATCATTGTTTTATTTTGAATAGATTTATAATTTGTATTTTCATACTCTCTTAATTGCATTTTTAAATTATTAATATTTGTCTTAATTTCTGTTGTTGTTAAATTGACAAATTCATTAATTTCATTTTTTTTTATTTCTTTTTTGTTATTTTTAATATCATAAAAATATTCTTTATTAAAATTTATATAATTAATTTCTTTTAATTGAAATATGTTTATTTTTTCTACTAACTTTAAATCTTTTCATAGTTTTAAAGTTATTTTCATTGGGTTATAGCGTGCTATTTTAACAATTCCTTGCCCTTGTTTTAAATTTGCTAACTCACTAGTTAACATTAAGGGATGACTTTTTAAATTTTTTGAAACACTAATATTGCTTTTATTTTCATTAATACTAATTTGTTCAATTGTTTTTGTTCCAAATAATTCACTATAATATTTTATTGTTTCTAAATCGTTGGTATGTAAGAAAATATGCATCCCACAGTTATTTAAAATAATTTTTGCTATTGTATCACCATAATTTAATTTTAATTGGTTAATATCTTGTAAAATAAATTGAAAAAATATGTTTCTGCTGCGAGAAATACTAACTCATTTTTCAATGTTGTTTATTTTTGTTAAATTAGCAAATTCATCTAATATAAAATATACTGATTTTTCTAATTTTTGTTCGATTGTTTCACTTGCTTTATTTGTTAAAAATTGATAAATTTGACTAATTAATATTGCTATTAATTTATAGTAATTATCATTTTCGTCACTAAATATGATGTATAAAACTGTTGGATATTCGATAAAATCATTGTAATTAATATCATTTTGGGATGTTAAATTGCGAATAAAATCATTGTTAAATATTTCTAAACTTTTTGCCACAGTCATTAAAATAGCATCTAGTGTTCGATTTTCTTTACTATCAACCAAAACTTGGCTTGCGGTTATTTTGGCAATGCTGGTATTTTTTCGATTATTAAGTCATTTAACTAGATCTTTTTTAAGACTAGCAATGGCAGCAACAGACGCCATATTAAATTTGTTGAAAAATAATTCTTTGTTTAAATTTTCTTCGATTTCTGTTGTTAAATTATTTTTGCTTATTTTATCTTCATAATCTTCTAATATTGCCAAAATAATTCCTTGAATAATCATACTTGCTGAATTATTTCAAAATTCATCTTCAATATTTTTGTCAATTAACATACGACTAAGTGATCTAATTTTATCTTGATATTTTATTTTTCACTTTATTTTTTCTTTTTCGTTATTGGTCATTAACATTTTAATAAAGTCGTCGTAAATTAGTTTTAGTGGATTTCAAGTATTTCCTTTTTCCAAATTACGAAAATCAATAACTTTTACTTTATAACCATTTTCTACTAAAAATCCACTGGTTAAATTATATAATTCTCCCTTAGGGTCGGTTATAATCATATTTGGTTTAGTGGTTGATTTTCCGTTTAAATAAATTGTTGGCAATACTATTCCTTGTGTTTTTCCGCTTCCTGTTGAACCAACAATAACACTATGAATATTATTTTTTAAGTTAAACAATAAATCTTTTTTGTTTTTATTACAGTTAAAAACAAAACCAGTATTTTTATAATTATCTTTGATATTAACTTTATCACTAATATCATCAATTTCTTTTATACTCAATCATTTACTATCCCCAAAATCTATTTTATCAGTTGTTTTAATTGCAGTTTCTTTACTCTTCATTTTACTAAATAAAACAAAATAAAAAAACCAACAATAAAAACCTAAACTTAACCCAAGTGTTATTAATAATCCGTATTTATTTTTAATTATATAATTTCATCAGGATAATATTTTAAATTGCTTAATTTCATTGATAAATATTGTCATTTCTTTTCAATTAATAAAAATTGAATAACCTATTCCAAATAATGTTAAACAAAAAAGAAAAATGATTGGAACAAAACATAAACCAATTAATAAACTTATTTTTTTCTTTTTAATTTTATTTCACATATTTTTATAACTCTCTTTCTATACTACTCACTAAATCATAACCTTTTTGCATAATAGGATTAATTTTAAAAACCATTTCATTAAATTCTTGTTCAATTAAACTCATATTTTTAAAATCTGATTCTTTTGCATTAGGAATTGTGGTGATAATTTTGTAGTATTTTATTTTTTCTGCTAAATCTAAATATTTAGTTAATTGGTTTATTTCATAATCTGTAAAATTATTTTCATATTTTAAATATTGTTTAATTTCATAAATTAAACTATCATAATCATCACTGATGCTTTTAATTTTGTTAAATTCTTTAACATTGTCTTTGGTAGATCTGTACTCATCAAATAGATTATTAATTTCATTTTCTAATTTATTTCGTTCAAATTCTTTAACTTGTCGAAAATTCATAGTGTTATAACTACCTTTACCACCAATTTCACCAGGTTCTATTTCATAACCTGCTTTTGTTAAATAATTAGCATGGTAATTATTAAATTTTTGTAGTTGTTTTTTACCACCAAAAACCCTATTATTACTAATTATGTATCTTTCTTCATTGAGCTTTTTTGAAAAAACTTTACTAATTGGAATAAAACCAAAATGAATATGGGGTGTTGTTTCGTCCATATGAACTGTTGAATACAAATACCCAATATCTGTTTTAAGATTATTTTTCATTCATTGTTTCATAAAATTTATTTCAATATTAACTCATTCATTTAATTTATAATAATTTATACTTTCAGGAATTAATTGTCCCATTTTACGCGTATCTGTTTTTTTGTCCCATACTTGAATATCTGTAAATTGACATATTCCCATTTTTTCAAATCATTCTTGTCTTGTTGCTGGCAAAACAACTTCTATGTAAGTATTGTGTTTATTACAAAAATCTTTAAAAGTTGATTTTTGTGCTTCACTATATTTTTGTTGTTGCTTATTTCAATCTTCTTCTATATTTTTTAATAATTCAAATCTTTTATTATTTGCTAACTCAAAACCTTTATCATTTATAATTTTTTCTTTTTTATCACCAACATAATAAAAATTATATTTTGTAAATTCAGGGTTGACATTTTCAGGTACTTTAATTCTAAAATTATGTCGTATTAATTTATCAACTGTACCACTTTTGTATTTTTTAAAAGTTGCAATCGGTGGTGATGACTTAAATTTATCTTCTTTTTCCATCTTTTTATCCTCCTTTTTGGAAATTTTTTTTCTTTAAAATTTATTAAATTTAAAAAGCCAAAATTACTACTCATCATACATTTTGGCTTTGCCAAAATATTTCAAAAATTTCATTTTTATTTTGTCTAATTAATCATCTTTTTTTGGAAATTTATTACCATTAAAATATTTTAAATTTTCTTGGTATATTTGTTTTTGTTCAGCTTTTTTAATTAAAACTTGCTTATCCATTTCTAATAAAAAAGGGTGCAGTTTTTCTCAATTAACATCACCCTCAATTTTTCCATCTTTATTTTTAATATAAAAGTTTTGATTTTTAAAAATTGTAATAAAACAATAATCTTTGTTATATTGTAATTTAAAATATTTACTATTTATATTAATGCTTGCATAAGAATACAATAAATTTTTTATCCTTAACTCAATTCATTTATTACCTTTAATATCATAATAAGGTTTTGTTAAAATTAAATTATTTGTCATAACTTGATAACTTATATATTTTTCTGTTTCTTTCATTTTGATAGTTCCTTTCTCTAAAAAATTATTTTTAATCTTTTTTTAATTTTTAATGTTGTAAAATAGAAAATTGGTAAACATGTTGTGTTCGTAATTAATATTCCGATAATTATTTGTTCTATACTTAAAACTCCAAGATTTAATCAAAAAAGAATAAAATCAATCGGAAGATAAATAATTATGTTTGATAATAAAATAAGAATAATTTTAATACTATGATTTATTTTTATTCAATTAATTAGTTTAATTAAAACTGCTAATAAACCTGTCCCAATATTTCAGCATAATGATCCCACAGTAAAACCTCATAATGTTAAATCTGATAAAAAATGCCCCATAATTCCAATTAAGAAACATCAATATCAATTTAAAATAAATCCGCTTATAAAAATGGGGATTAAAAATAACGGAATTGATGTTCTTGAAATAATTTGAATTTGCATAGTTTGCGATAATACAACCATCATTGCAATTAAAACTGCGACATAGTTTATGTTTTTAATTAATTGAAAGTTATTCATTTTTTAAAAATTTAATTTAAGTTGTATTTTCTTTAATCGCTTTTGTACCATTGCAAAATAATTATTATTTATTTCACAACCTAGTCATTTTCGGTTTAACTGTTCACAAGCATACGCAGTTGTACCACCGCCCATAAAACAATCTAAAATTAAATCATTTTCTTTGCTATATTTTTTAATCAAATTACCAAATATATTTAATGGTTTTTCTGTTGGATGTTTTGTTTTTTTATAAGCTGAACCTGTTGGATTTTTAAATATTGTTTTTTTATTTTCATAATTATTTTGATAATTTGGAATTGGATGTTTTTTAGAATAAATAATCATACAATATTCTTTATCTTGCAAAATAAAATTATTAGTTGGCATTGGATTTGTTTTTTCTCAAAAATAAAAATCAAAATTCATATTATTTTTATAAACTCAATCTAAATAATCTTTAATTTGTCATCTATTCATTCAAATTAACATAAATTTATTTTTTGAAATTCGATAAAATTAATCTAATTAAGTATTTATATCAAATGAATTATGTAAATTATTATCATAGATAGCATTAATATATTTATTTATACTTTTTGATATTCTATTTTCATTTATTTGCTCGTTTTTTCTTTTTGGTAAATTATATAAATAGGGTGGATCAGTTAAAATTAAATCAACGCTATCATTTTCTAAACTTTTAATAAAAGTTAATGCGTCACCATTTATTAATTTTCCTAAATTTGTTTTAAACATTTTTCCTCCTTTTTTGAATTTTTTTGTTATTTTTTACTAAAAAAGCAAAAATTTAACAAAATTCTTCATAAAAATTAAAAAAACAAGTAAATTTACTTGTTTTTTTAATTATCTTTTTTTCCAAATCCTGCTTTTTCTTTTTTGTTTGCTTGAATTTCAATCCGATATCTTTCAAATCCAGAAACAAAAAATAACCCTTGTCCTTTTACACTACGAGCAATATAATCTTTTTCTGCTGATGTTAATCCGCCATAACTTTTATATAAATTAATAACTTTTTCTAAGTCGTTAGGTTTTAACCCCATAATAAATGAATATTGACTATTATTAATAATTGCTGTGGTTTTCTTTAAAAAAGTTTCATTTTCTACAAAATCAGCGATGTTTTGTGTTGCCACAACCAAAGCACCATTATATTTCCGAATTCGCTTTGTCATTTGATACATAAAATTTAAGGCAACTGGATTATCTTTATCGATTGCTAAATGAGTCTCATCAACAATTATTACAATTTCATTATTATCTTTAAAACGATTTTCTTTTACTTCTTTTTTAATAATATTTAGCATTAAAATTAATTGTGCTGCGTTTGTTTTTTTGTCATCTAAATCAAACAAATTATAAACATCATAAACAATAAAGTTATTATTAAATTTTATTGTTGTGTGACCATTTCAAAGTGCTTGATATTTTCCATCATTTAAAAAATCAGTTGCTATTAAATCTATAAATTCTTTTAAAAGTTGATTTTCATTGTTCTTATATTCTTTTTCTAATAAATAATAAAAATCATTCATAATTGGAAAATCATTATTATTAATTTTATTAATGTCACTATTATTTGAAATATTAAATTGATGATATAATAATTTTAAATATTTTGTTAGTAAATTAATTTCTCGCCCATTAAAATCAGAATAAAGCGTTTTAAATCATTGTTCTAAAAATCGTAAATGATTTGATAGGGTCGATGAATTGGTATTTTCTAATTCATCAATAAAGTTATTATCTAAAATTTGTAAAGGGTTTATTTTTCCTATCGAAGCATCTCCTGCATCAATTCAATTTCCATCATAATATTTGCATAATTCTTTGTATTCTCTTTCGGGATCAATAACAATCACTTTTCGTCCCATCTTGATATGGTGATTTATTATTTTTTTTAACAAATATGTTTTTCCCATTTCTGATGCACCAATTATAAACATATTATGGTTTGTTCTTTTACTTGTAATTTTAAATTGATCTCACAATACAACATTTCCCATATTATTTGTTCCTAATCACATTCCTTGTTTATCATATAATCCACTATCAATAAACGGAAATGATGCTGCTAGGGTACTTGTTGGCATTTCTCGGCCATATTTTTTTATTATGACCTTATTGTTATAGGGTATAAAACCTTTTAAACCATTAAATTGTTGATATCACAATGGATTAGGTTTAATATCCATTTCTTTTAGTGCTTTTGTTAATCGTGTTTGTGCCTGTGATAATGTTTTTTTATTTGTTCCATAATTTAAAAATAAGATATTAACATTTTTTAATAATTCACCACCACCATTAACCTCATCAATTAAATGATAGTATGTTTCTAATTCATAGTTATTTTCATTTGTATTAACATATGATTTTGTCATTACTTGTCTTGTTTGAGTTGTTTGAATAGCGCTGTTGATTGCTTTTTTTGTTTCATCATAATTTAAAGGATTTATATTTCAAATAATAGTTTGCTCATTTGAAAATAAACATGCTCCTCATAAATCATTAATAAATAAAGGGTAGTCCTGAATAGTATTAATTGAATAATATAAATCATTTGCTATAAAATAATTTTTTTTAATATTTAGGTATTTAAATTGCAATAATTTTGCTAAATTATCTTTATTTTTATTAAAATCTGTTTTATTTAATGGTTTTTCATACGGATTTCACATTAATTTTAAGATTTTTGTTATTTCGTAATTAGATAAAGTATTGCAATTAATTTTTCCTTTATATAATTTATCTTCTAAAAATAATATTTTTTCATTTAAATCTTTTTGACTATTTCCATATACAAAAATAAAAAAACATTTTTCAGTTTTAATTTCATCGTTTATTTTAATTAATTCTTTTTTTAAAAAAGTAATATTATTTTTAATTTGTTTTGTAATTTTTACAAATTGATTAAAACTAATTTCTTTGTTTTTATAACCAATTTGCGTTTTATTAATTTGTTTTTGTAAATATTTAATGTTATCATCAAAATTTAATGGTAATTCTAACTTTAAAAAAGTTATTGGAAAATTAGCAAATTTAAAAACATCTTGCAAATCTCGTAATCTTAATATTTGCTCTTCGCTACTTAATAAAGTGATATCGAATCCCTTTATTTTAATTGCTCCAATTAAAGTCTTTTTTAAAATACCTTTTAAAATTCCGTGTGTTGCAATATAATTATCATTAATAACTTTATTATATGGCACTAGTAGAGTTGTTTTATTTTTACTGTATTTCTTACAACTAAATAAGTAATTAATTTTATAATATAAATATTGTCATCCTTTTAAATTAGTTTTTTTATTTGTAATAATTAGCGGTAAACTAATTAAAATCATTATTGATGATGCTAATAATTTTATTCATAGTTTTCATTGAAAACCAAAGATAAACATAATTGTTAATCCAACTCAAACAGCAATTATCAAAACATCTGTTATTGTTATATTGCGTCAAAAGCGATATTTGGCATCTTTTAATTTTTTTGGTATTACATTTTTCATATTTTGCACCTCTTTCTTTTACATATTAAAACGGCATTTTAAATGCCGTTTTAAAAACTATTTTTAATTAATAAAATATATAATTTATAATAAAATAACTTTTATTGCTATTTTACCCCTTTAAAACGCGTTTTAAGGGTATTTGAATAAAAAAAATAAACCGATATTTTATCTGTTTTTTGACTTCTTTATCGCTTTTATTTTTTTCAACTTTTTACCCCCAATTTTTTTATTAAATTGGTTTTTCAAGATAATTCAGGTTATAAAACCACCAACTATTCCACAACTAATAAAAGTCATAAAAAACAAATTAACTGGTTTTTGCAAAAACTTTTTTCATCCTGTTTCATTATTCTCATTAAGATTGGGGTCTGGTAGTTTATTTGGTTTTTCTGGTTTATTAGGATTATTATTCTCTCCATTCCCATTATTTTCGTTATTTCCATTTGGTTTATTAGGAGTGTTAGGTATTATTCCCTCTGTTGGGGGAATTTCATTCGGTTTGTTGGGGGAATTTTCTGTTATTGGGTTGTTTATTAATTTATATGAAACATTCCCAACTGCTTTTAAACTATTATCCAAAGCATAAATAGTAATTTTTAATTCACTATATTTATTTTCTTGAATCTTTTTCATAAATTCCTGTAATTCATTATCATTAATATTAATCTTTTGGCCATTTAATCCTTGTAATGAT
>DWFT01000029.1:0-17731 GCA_018246795.1 Microceris patrobas patrobas
CTTACGGAAACGTTTCTAAACTAGCAAACTTGAAGTTTTAAATGTCGTAACGTAAATAATCATGTTATGATATTATTTGCTTTAATTGTTCGCTTGAGTAACATTTATTTAAAAAAAAAAAAAAACTTAGCCTAACCATACAGGACAATGGAATTCGCTAGGCAAGCTACTACTTAATTACTACGATACGATTTTAGTACAATTTTTTTTAAATATGTAAGTCACATGTTAGTTTTATGGCGGCTAAAAGGCGCAAATGTAACCGCTCTGTTGTTTGACGTGACGCCATTCGTTTCGTTACCATAAATAAATATGAAATCAGAAATTTTTAGCCTTATTTTTTGTTCAAAAATCGGCCATATGTTAATACATTCTAGAATGGTCTTTTTGAATCGCTGTTAATAATACTAACTCCTAACACATTGTTAGCTTTCTTGTCTGATATTAGTATGGAGAACGCTTAAATCCTGACAATGGTCATAGGCTATTGGCATATTTTTAAATTATATCAACTAGAATAAGGATTAAAAATTGCGCAAAGACCATTTGTTTCAGTGTGAACGAAATCTTGGGACACAACTAATAATATTTTTAGGAGAATTTCCAAATCGATTATTATTAATATTTTATCACGCCAAGTTCCTCACTGGGGTAGGCGCAGAAAGTCGAGAGCGAAATATCTCAATGCTTCCAGATTTGACGTCCTTCTTGAGACAAGACCGTCAAATATGACTATTTATGTATGTACTCGTATATATAAATGCTTAAATCATGTATACTAATTATAATATCCACATAATAATTAGACAGGGGCTGTGTGTAGGTGGATCCTATTTGAAACTGACAGCGAGTTCCCGCGGGATCTGACATTAGCACAGCATCATGTGTTCTGTTTTGATACCAAATCATTATGATGAATAGATAATAATGAACGTAACATGACGCCAATAATTTCGAAGGGGTAGGCAGATCAGTGTAGTTCACTCCCACGTTTCACTAGTTACGTTTAAGTCCCATGGAATAGGTAGTGAGCCTATTGCCATACACCGGGCACACATCTAGACTCCGAGTCACTACTAGATATTCTAAATTAGAAAAATCCTGTGGTATCCGATCCGAGATTTGAACCCAGGACCTCCCGATCAGCAGTCGCGCATGCAACCACTCGACCAATGAGGAAAACAATGGCAGTGAGCATTATACACGTTATTAAAATTGCAATAAACCTAAGAATTGTACATGTCTAAAAAATAAATACTGTCTACCAACGGTTTGATACGATCCGCTGAATATATTATGAAGTGGTTTTCCTTATACACAACGCGTACGCAAATTGCTATAATTTGTCAATGATTCGAGAAATTTCTTGTAGTTCTTATTTAGAAAGTTATTCCTGGATTTTGTTCGTGTTGAACTGTTTTTACCTTTACAGACGAAAATGTAAATTACTAATGTATATGAATGTATGTACTTTCGTATACATATGCGTACATTTAGAACATAAGGGTTCGTTGAACCCTATAGAGTTACAATTTAAATTAGATTATGAACGAGGAAATTAATATTAATATAGAAATGACAGCCTAATGGAATTGGAATTAGAAATGCGCCGGCAACTCCGGGCGTCGTGAGCTCGAATACTGCCGTATGATTCTTATTCATAAATTTAAAATATGCCTTTTTAAAAATTAAATATTTTCTTTAACGGTAAAGGAAAACATCACGAAGAAACCTTTACGCCTTTGAGTTCTCTATAACCTTCTTTATGATCTTTACCGATCCGCATTTAGTCAACTTGGCAGACTATGGTCTTAGTACTCTCATTCTGAGATCCATCCCACTACCCAATAATGTAACGATTAAAAGCATTTTGATGAACAATAAGCAGCCAATTACTTCGCCGACAATATTTTTAGTGTTATGATAAATTGAGATGTGTTCGGTCTGTCAGTGTGAGAGACTTTATGATGTGGGTTTATGATACATTTTATTTTCATATAGTAATGATTGATACACCTGACACAGCCCGACTGACGTACAAACAAATTTAGTGATGATAACAGAATTACGTTATCGATATCGATAAAGTTAAATATTATTTTGTATTATTGCAGTATGCAGTATTATTATAATAATAATGTATGACCATATGATTATATATGTACTCGGCTAGACACAGTCTGCGCTGCGACCTCGCTGCTATCGGCGGGAGCTCATGAAGAAGGACCTCGTATAAGTTGGAAACTAAACAGGCCATTACGACAAACACACTTAAGTTAAACCGGTGCATATATAATCATTTGTATAAGCACTCAAGAGGCATTTAATAGAATGTTGCAAGAGCTAATTAAAAATCCTATTTCTATACTTAATTATAATAAATTACACAGTTACACAGTAACCGAGCAAGGTGGCACGCTCTAGGGGAGGGCTATGTTCAGCAGTGGACAGTTATAGGCTGATGATGATGACGATGATGATATAACTTAATATATTTACATATGTTATTTTAAGACATTTGTTGTGAGTCCAAATATATAGTACATAATAATAATATAAGCTACTAAATTAGTTAATATGAACTGTCCCGGCTAATTTGTATAGTGTAGTTACATTATGTTTGCAATACCTGAGGGATGATATTAAGTAAAGTGCTGCAACCATAGTCAAATTTCATTATTGTTTGCAACCATTATTATGTAATATTACATTGAGATACTTGCATTTTAAGCTTTTATTTAAACTATAATAGGGATTTTCTACTTACGTCGACTGTTTTTTTAGTTCGTGTATATACACGAACTAAAAAAACTGCGTCGTCGGCCATGCGGTTGTACATATTATATATGTATGTTAGACTGTTAATCTACAGGTCCTGGGTTCAAATTCCGGTTCGGGCAATATTTAATTATTCTAACTTAATATTTCTAGTAGAAATATCTAATTATGGCTGAGAGTGTGGATCTGTGCCCGATTTATGGCTATTGGCTCACCATCTATTCCATGGCGGGACGTGAATAAAAATGGTGAAGCGTGAGAGTGTAGTGTACTCTTCCGCCTACACCTTCCGGGATTACATGCGCGATGTTACGTTGTTACGTATCTGTTTGGTTTACATATATAAAACTTGATTATCGTGTAATTCGCTTATAAATATATCATTTGAAAATTATTCCCGGTGCTGAAGTGAAATGGGAGACGTACCTAATGAAGAGCATATCAGACTTCCGCGTCGTGCCGGCGTCTCCGTTACCGCCTCGGGAGGTGGATTTGATACTCGAAATGTGTCGTGTTTGCTAATTTGTGTTGTTAACTGATAATCTAAAGACGAGCGTTAATTAAAATTTAATGATATAGTCGGATAATAAACAATAAATAGCATTAGATAAAACAGTCACGTCAAATTTTTTGATCTAACTTAAATACATTTTTTTTCGTTTCGGTAAATTTAGCGCAGGACGTCCTTCAGCTAGGTGGAATGACGATATACATACGCTAAGTGGTTGGCAGTGTTTTGGTGCGGGGAACGTAAGCTTGAGCTCTAATGATGAGCTATAGGAGATGCCCACGTACAGCATTGGACGGGAATAGGCTGATGATGATGATGTCGAAATACATTCTTTGCGAACACTTTGCTTTGGAATAACTAGAATTATTAGAATTTTTCAGCTTAACAATACATGATTTCATTAATACTTTTTCGTATACCCTCATTGATAAGACACAAATATTCAAAACTGAATGTTTTAAAACAAAAAAAAACCATTTTTTCGCCCTATTCGTTATCTTATATTATTCACTCGACTTTCGTGAAGCCTCATCCCATTATAGCGAAAAGATGTTGGCTAAACATAAATATTGTTCCGCACACAAAACAAACGAATCCACTTGGCGTGTCATTTTTCAAGGAACCACAGGCGATTTGTTTTGAAAACGGGAGGATAGAACATAACCCTTTTAGTAATTGTATTGGGATGAGCGCGATGTAGGTTCGGCTTTTGACCCGCTTTATGAATGGGTAAAAACGGATGTGATTAAGGGAATTTCTTTTCGTTATTTTTATGTCACAATAAAAGGTTTCTAACATACTAGACGTACGCTCCGTGGATCTATGAACCTTTGCTAAGCCTGTTGAATATTACATTCACTTTATTTGACATTCATGTAATTTTATAAGTCTAGCATCATGCCTGTATTCCCAGAACGGGATAGGCAGAGGAGATTAGTACACTCCTACATTTCACCAGTTACGTTTGCGTCCCATGATGGAATGGGCGGTAAGTCTATTGCCATACACCGGGCGTGGATTCAGACTCTGAGCCACTACTAGTTTCTGTAGTTTTTTGTTATTTGTTTTATAATTTTCGATTATCTTTAAACATAATCGCATTGGGTAAAACTTCTCCCTTTTGAGTGATTATCTATGAAATGCTCCTATAGCTATTCCTGTTTACGGGATAAACGTTTGTTTCCGGGAATGAATAACACATACCGCTGATACCTGCTATGCATGTAGTTTTCGCTCATTGAGTCACAATAAGTGGGTAGACAGCTCTCATTCTAACTCTCACTACTCGCCATCATGATTCAAATTAACTGGCATTATTAAAATTATGTATGTTATTTATAAAACAAATATATGTAACGGATTTTTAAGCTCTATGTTAACAATCATGCCTGTAATACCCGAAGTGATAGACGGAGGAGTGTACGTTAATCCACTATTATTATTATTTATAACTTCTTGCTTTTAAAATCGATGATTTACAAAAAAATGGGATTTTTTTGTTATTAAATCTGTCATAATTTACTTACTATTATTATTTCTACTAAATAAAAGCGCTGCTACAAGCACTAAGGGTACAAAGTTCCAGCCCTAGTTCACGTAACTCCAAACCACAGTTCACACAGTTCACGTTACTCGACTTTAGTTAGTGCCGGATAGTCCTTGTCCACAGACACACACTCAAACATTCTGAGTAGCTCACAAAAAGCTCATTACTGTCTCATTCCGCGCAGCCGCGGCGTCGGCTATGACACGCGACGCAATTATACATAAAACGCTGGAATACTTTATTCCACGGATCTCATTACAACTTTCTCCCGCGCTATCATAGTGTAAGGCGTGTTAATATCACCACTGTATTTATCGTAGTTTACTTAAACGGCCTTTAATAGACTGTTTAGGATTTTTAGAAAGAAAGAAAGAAGAAAGAAAATAACTTTATTCGCAAAAATAAAAATAAAGCAGCACATATTCAGGCACAGCAGAATGCATCGAAAAATATTAGGCACATGAAACAAGATAGGAAAAAGAACATAAACACTATATAAAATTAAGAGTAAGGAAAAAGAAAAAATAAAAAAAAATAAAAACAAGAATCAAAACAAATAAATAATGATAATGCATGACGAAAATAGTTCAATGTAGAACTGTGCTGCAGCTGCGAATAGGAACCTCACTCAGCATGAGTTGCGATCAGAGAGTCACAACGCTGATTTTCAGTGAGTCCTGAGGGTGTAGAAGTAGTGTCGGTAGTTAACGGAGCACTAAGAGTAAAAGATTAAATGACACGAGCATAGTGCGTCTAAACATAATTCCGTAACAGATGGGCAAATGCTTACATGACGTAACACAGAACTAGGTTTGCCGCAATCCAAAATATATACATTTAAATATATACATTTAATACGCTGTAAATATTGTAAAATGGCGTCTATCGGCTGTCACTATTATTATTATATTACACCAAATTCTTTGTGGGATAGACAGAGTACAATGAATGCTAAATATCTTACAGGCCGTACGTGATTTGTCTATACTAATGTCTCTGCTATATTCCATAGGCTGTTTATACTATTATCCAAAATCAGTCACATACCTGTCATGTAATTTTTTATGGGTAGGTTTTTCTGCCT
Organism: Microceris patrobas patrobas; assembly: GCA_018246795.1. Taxonomy (NCBI): domain Eukaryota; kingdom Metazoa; phylum Arthropoda; class Insecta; order Lepidoptera; family Hesperiidae; genus Microceris; species Microceris patrobas. Next base: position 5,920 of record DWFT01000029.1, read on the forward strand.
CATTTTTTAAAATAAATCACGAACGTCTGTCAACATGCGATTAGAGGTAGAATCTTAACCTAATCCGCGCCATCTTAGAAATTTGGCTTCCTAATCCCTTCCATCTTGTTTGGAATTTGGTAAGAAATATATAATGTGATAAATTTAGCAGGTCCATTTAAAATGCTCAATACAAAATTTAAGAATTCCTGACGTAATAACTGAGCTCAGTGGATCAGCTGAGCTCAACTATTGGAGAGGCCTATGTCCAGCGCAGACGGGCTGATGATGATGATGACGTAGTTTAGATCGCAGATTGGGTAACGTAATACATGATTGAGTATGTATTCTAAAAACGTGAATTTTACATTGTTATGGTGTTTACGTTTTTTTAACGCGTTGTTCCAGTCTATATTATGTGGCCTTCATCCAATCTTTATGGTCAGCAGTAGATCAGAATTTGACCTTTCCTTCTGAGTCATGTCAGAGATCAGAATTTGAAAAACATTCGTTACTTCCTCATGTAAGTACTGTAATAATGTTTAATCGGAAAAACCGTAATCTTTTAACAATATTGTTGTTCTTTTCTTTTATATATCTGTACAAATTAACACGACCTGTACAAATTAACATAAAATTAAGATAGATCCGTTAAACTTCCTTGACACCACCTGAGGTTTTATCATAATTGTCAGTTCTTAACGTTGTCGAACCCAATATTCCATTGCACATTTCTAATACTTTGCTATCTTATACGAATTCAATTAATATTTTTTTGTTGTTAGCATCGCGTTTTATATAATATAAACTTAGTCTAAATTAAAATTAATCCGATATCTTTTAACTATTCCAACATCTCGCAAAAATAAAACGTACTTCATAATATACATATTACGTACTTCTTTATTTCTCTCGAACAAAACAGACAGCGTACCATAAGCAGTCTTTGTTCCGGGATTAAAACTAAATTTACTACGGACTAAAGGCTGCAGCATAATAGAAACTGCAGTCCAAGTTTTGATGAAAAACCACAACGTACTGGTGGTGTAATTAAAAATGAATCCCTTGAATTAGATCCGCCAGACCGGTGTGTACTCGTACTGCGTTGTGTTCTACCTTTAGTAATACTTCTGGTGTTCTTGTTTAGTCCAGTTTAATACTTGGATTAAGAAAATGTTGCAGTAAATGGATATTACAAAAGTTAGTGATTTTTTGGTTCCAGGGAAAAAGCTTAGAAAAAGAGGCTTCTTAGTACTTTTTTCTTTTTAATATCAAAAACTTAATACTAAGATTAAATGGAATACAGATTTGATTGTACGATTTGTGATGTACCTATCATTAATATTTTAGGCTATTACAGATGTCCAATGAGGCATTTAATAAGTGGGAAAAATGTTTTTTTTTTATTTTTTTGAAGCCAGTCAGCTTTATTTTATTTTTAGTGTAGCAAATTATGATTAACTTTATTTTAAAATATTCTTAATAATGTGGTGATTAATTTTATTTTAAAATATTCCTAACAATGTGGTAAATACTTCCTGAGCTTTTCACAGGTATAAGTTATATTTAAACATTTGCCGTGTTTGAGTTTTATCTATATACATATATCTATAAACTTTTCTGTCACTAGGCAGTTATTTGTTCCACCACTTCAGAGTTCGAACAGAAAAGGTGAAACGCGAACAGCAGGCCTTTTCCCGCCGAGTCTATCCGTCCTTAATTCGGTAAGTGCTACTGACGGCAACGACAAATGTCTTTAATAAATCTTCCCCATCATTCGGACGCCATTTCTCGCGCCACCTTTTTTTGCTAAATTGTGACCTCTCGGAAACAAGAAAATCTTACTCTTCAACGCTATTAGTCGTAATCTTGGCAGAAAATTATGTTAGACTTTCGAATGAAAAATGTTTCAATTCTGTCCGAACACAGAACCCCGTGTAATAATTTTAGAAATCCCTCAAGTGTAAAGATTCTCTAACTCATCATTCTTCATCAACCCTTTGAGGATTATGGGAACGGAAACGGAAGATTTTATCGACGAACAGCGGGCTAAGCCTGGAAACGGCGTCAAATATGCAAGCGTGATCTTATCTGACACCATAACAGTGTAACGCTGAAATCCTAAAACATACTTGCTCCCGTTTCGGTTACAAAGCAGACAATAAGTTTCGTTTAACACACAATGCTATTCAGTATAAACGTTGAGAAAGTTTGGCGACGTTCCAAAAACGTTCTATGAATCAAATTAAATAATGTAGCTATGACTTACGAATAATCGGACGTCAAGACGGCTTATACGGAATTAATTCGGACTGACGTCTTTGTTAAGACGGATTCCACTGGAAACATTTTTCCCATTAATCTCTCTGATGTTGACAAAGAGCTTTATTAGACTAAGATCTTCTCCCTGGTGTATTCCTGATTTCGGTTTTTTTTTGTGAATGAAAGGTATGACATTAATTCAACTCAAAATATTTTTGTTAAATATGTCGTCAGACTGTTAGACTTTAATATTGTGTTTGGGTTTTGACTTTGTATAAAAAGATTTCAATCTTCATTAGGTGTTTATTGTGTAATAATATTATTAGAAACCTTCAAAAGTAATGTTACTTTTAAAATATAATGTTATTTGGCTGCCTTGTTAGTCGAGTGGTTGCAAGCGCGACTGCCAATCGGGAGGTACTGGATTCAAATTTCGGATACAATTGCATTTTTCTAACTTAGATTTTCTAGTAGACATTACTAGAAGTGACTCGGAGTTCGGATCTGTGCCCGGTGTATGGCAATAAACTCACAAATTATTCTATTGTGGGACGTAAACGTTACTGCTGAAATGTGGTAGTGTACTATGCTGCTCTGCCTGCCCCTTCGAGGATTGCAAGTGGCATGTTATGTTTAATTTTATATCCCGAGCAACCTAATTGTGATATTTAGAATCGAATTTCAAAATTGTAATTCCAGTTTCTATTTCAAGTTAATGCGTTCATAATTTTGGCAAATATTTAGGTAGATATATGGGATCTGTTTAATGCCGTGGGGTCATGTCAAGCAGTCGGTTTTTATGCAACTTTATCAGAGGGCGGTTCATAAATTTCTAATTGAATGTTTGGCTTCCCCGCTTGTAAACCATTTCATACTGAAAGGGACAAAAAGAGACCCTGGTCTTACCAGCAAAAAATATCGGTTGGCACGCATTCTAAATTACAGTAACAAACGGCATAGATTAAAATTTCTAGATATCTAAATTTATTTTTATAAGAAAAAACCATTTGGGTAAAACCTAATAATTCACTTAGTATGGCAGGGACTGAATACGAATTAGGTTCCAAAACAAAACCGATGCAAAGAAAAAACATGAAAAGAATCTTTTTGGCTACTTTATGAAACCATCGACGATTAACTTGATGCGAGATTATAATATCAGGAACGTACATGAGACGTTCAATTATCCTAATTGCTGTTGTTAACGAGTAAACAAATGTTAATTTACCAAATATAACTCGCCGTTTATTTGTAGATGATTATCTTAAGTGGTTAACTCGAGTCAAGCTCTCTTCAGACAAACGATTTATATAAAATGGAATACTCATTTTAAAATTTCAAACTTTATTTAAAGACGTGAGTAAATTTCCACAGAGACAGAAAACAAAATACAATTAAATATATTTATAGGTTTCATTACTTTTTTGTATTACTCATCAATGCGGCAATGGAACAAGTCCCTCAAGTTGCTATGAAGAGCGAAGTATCTCAAATTTAACGCTATGATGGAAAAGGAGGCTTCTCATAAATCAACTGAAATATAACGGTTTTTCAATTTGCCGGCTAATGCCTTTGTATCTGCGATAAGCGAGCTTCGTATTCCAAGAAATGAAATTGAGAATAAAAGTTCAAAGTGATTGAACGACAGAAAAGAACCTGTTTTTGTGTATATTTTTATTATTCAGGTAACAATAAATAAAATATGCGCAGCTCTCGTTGCGTGGGGGTACTGGGTTGTTCCAATAAATGAATCCCGTAAATGAATAGTTAAAATTAGCAACATCGCAAAATATTTGACCTAAAAGAAGTTTTTTAAATTATAAATAGTTCAAAAATGTCCATGGGAAGTGATAACCACGGTGAAAGAAGATAGGTTGCTTGCTTGTGTTTACATCTTTATTAAACTATTATTTCTGCAGTTGATTAAATCAACGTAGGTACTTTGCATATATGGTACACGTTCAAAAATTTAATCAATGTCCAAGAGTAAACGTTCCAAAGCTACTGAATGAATGGATCCAAAAGGAACATTCTCCGTTAAATCCTACCAATTTGTAATGGAAGAAAGTCTCTCGTGCATGCAAAACTCGGATACCAACAGAGATTCTGTGAGAGAGTTCAGTGATGTTCTGGAACATATGTGAGCGCCGGAAGACAAAGTGTGGCGTCACCGGACATTACCTCACGTCAGGATAAATCTAGACACGTCCAAGCATAAGTCACGGATGCCGTGCAACATCGTTTAAAGAAGATTCTATTTAGATACTGAAATTGTAGAATTATAAAAATGAAACTACAATCTTGACCAGCGAAAGTAAATAGGATTACAATCCCAATAAATCAAATACATTACGGATTTCATAGATTTAGACCAGCGCTGGATTTAGTCGTCTCTTATGACATACTAACAACTGGACATGGGATCGGAGATGATATTCCTTTTCCACCCCGATAAGCATGAATAAATATATTTAATTCAAAACAATTAAAAATGATATAAATACTAATTCAAAAACCAGGGTTGACGAAAAACAGGTGCAATCATCTTATAGACCATCAGAAGTTTCCGCAAGAGAACAATAGTGGTTACACTGGCAAGTCGAGAACTTCAGTTAAATATGTATTATAAGTTCAGTGTTGTTCTGATAATAACAGAAGAAAGCAGTGTTGTTTATTGTTTTTATATGAATAGTTTTAACAGTAATTTATTTATAAAGTCGACAATATTTTCATTTTAATATTAGATTGAAAGTCCGAGTAAATCTGCCAGGCAAAAGATTTAAAATTCAGTTGCGAAATGAGCAGAAATTTGAAAAATCAATTTGAAAAATCTCGGTGTTGGTCTAGGATTAAGGAGAGTCCACATGGAGGACCGTAATTGGACACCATCAGTTTGGTGATAGTACTTCTTAACACTATGCTTGTAATGGTATAGTACAAAAATTTCAAGACGCCTCCCATATTAATTTATGTTAAAATACAGGCACTAAATATGTCAAGCTTTATAACTATATTCCTCAAATCCAGTATAGCGAAGAAACGATCAAAGTGGGACATGTTTCCTGATTGCCAATTTATATAGGAATCACCCACCAAAGAGACCAATCACCCGCCGGAGCGAGCGTGAAGATCCATTTATATTGTTCCAAAGATTAGACACTCTTCCGGCGACGATATTAGAGAGACGGCTCCACGTTATTAAGGGCCCACTTGAGGTACTTAGGAAAAATAGATGCAGTAAAAGATATAGTAGATAGTAAAAAAAATAGTAGCAATTTTGAAATATACTAAAAACAACAAAAAATATATAGATAATATGGAAAAATTATAACAAGTGATCCAAACAACCAATTTGGAATTGCAATTTTTAATCCTATTTGATATTTTAAAATGTAAGCCTTCGATTACGTATGACTAAAAGTGTAATTGATAGGGAAGGAGATAATACTAATATGTTATTATAGAATATTGAAAGGGAATTAATTACTTACTAAGGTGTGTTTCTACTTTAGTTTCCGATGAGAATTCATATTGATATGTATATAGAACAGTAATGTTATTGTTTTACTGACATGAACCTACAAAACTTCCTTAATAAGCAAACACGTTATAAATTCGTCAATATTTCCGTAGTTAGAATTAAAGTTTGTGTTATCAGTAGTTCATATTTTGGCTTACGCGTATGTATTTAATACAAAAACATGTAGTCAAATGTGATTCATTACATGTAACAAGCTTGTCGACTAATTTGGTGCATTGCGTCGTAAACCCGCGAATTATGTATTGTACTGGAAAAACCGGCGAACTTTTTCAAATTTCAAAATTATTTCAACAAAGTTTGTTAATGAAATGTAGCTTTGAACTTCGCACTTACAGTTCTCGTGATTTTTAAATGAATGTAAAGTTCTGGAAAGGGCAAGAAAAAAAGGTGAAAACGGCTTCCGCATTCGGCGTTCGGAAAGTTTGAAGGAAATTTTGAAATCCCGAATTTTTTTAACGCTTTGTTGCTTTCGCGCTCTTCATATTATGTAACTTTGTAGAAATGTGGTATGTGGAAAATTTGGATGTTTTTCGCTTTAAAATTTAGTGGCCAGCCGTACATTTGCTTAAATGGTCCAAATGAGCTTTCGTGCCTTAGTTTTTTCATTCTTTTATCATTAAATCTTTCTACCACCGAACCGCTCGTACGAGTATGCTTCCTAATGAACTTTACAGCAATGCGGATTACATTTGTAAAAACATTAAAATGCTTAAGTTGTTTGAAATAGAAAATGGTTTATCTTTTTATTGAAGGTACAAGTCTGAATACAAATTTATGTTTTGATCATGGAGATTATAATAATATTATGCGGTCTTCCATATTATTAATCGAATGTGATTAAAGACTATAATAGTTTTTTCCTATCATTAAATATAGGCATAACATTGAAAATATTATCCCATAATTAAGAAAATATTTTAGATACCCTCATCCATATTAAATTTCGCCTCACCAATGTTGCTTGTCACATTTTCTTGGTAATGTGCTCCTGTGGCATTCCCTCTTTTGAAGATTATACTCTACGACTTTGTACTCAATCAGTTCTTATTAATAGCTCATTATACTCAATCATTTTAATGTAATTGATAATCGTCTGCATGATTTGCAACAATTCTCATTTTAAAATTTCTCATAAACATATTATATTTGAAACTTTGTCGGAAACACTAATTTAATATTAAATTTACTGCCGATGTTATTTCCCCTAATCGAGGGGTCTGAACCCTTCATTATTCTTTGTGAAGCTCACCCCAGAAAGTTGATTTTTCTTTGTTAATTATTTCGACGCGGCTCAGCGTGTTTTGCGATTCTTTTACTTTTCTAGCGATTTAAATTAAAATGAGGGTCTTAATTAATAACAGTTTTGCAATATCTTCGAAATCCTTTATTGGGGTTTTTGTTCCGATTATAAAAAAAATATAAGTAATATACAGAATAAAATATTCCAGACATATTTTACGAGGCTTTTATAACTTTGTTTATCGTTTAAATTATAAATAATTTGATTCCCTAACAAGCCTTAACCTAAGTTCTTGAACGAGCTTAGTAATAGGACGTAATGTTGTGGTTAGAACATAATGAAAACGATTTTTTTAGGAACATATAATTTTGTAAGTTGACACGTTGGTTAAAGAGTTCTCCACTGAACAGTTGGGTCATAATACATAAATCATCATAGGTATGTACGCAGTGATATCGTGACTGCCACATGAAAAACCTACCGTCTAATACCTACAAATATTAAAGAACCCTTTTAACAAAATGAATCGTGAGAATTATTTTCCTTCGCTTCATGTTAATCGTAGGACTGTTAGTAACAAATAAGTAAGTTTTTGTGTCATTGGGGAGATGATTATTAGGTAAAAATAATATAAAACGGATAGTCGATATTAGTCCACAATTTTTCTTATGCATATTCAAATTGATAGCAGATTTTTATACTTTTGTAATATACTCGTATGTTAGGTAATTATGATTCACTTTTACAAAATATTAATGTAACATTATTTAAATAACGAACATCATAGTTGAGAATTTTAACGAAATATCAACAAGAGTGAAGTAAATCATTACAATTCTTAATACATAATTCATGCTTAAACTTAGATAAACGAAGCGGCTGTGATAGTGGAAGTAGCTTAGATTAATGATAGTTAAACCAGCGCAAGTCACGGACTTCGTTTTAACTAACAGAGTAATTCCTGATTTTTCGAGATAAGGGAAACAAAGTGTAGATCGTTTTTACAGTTTAATGGACTACTGGGAGTGCTCAGATTTTTGCCAGACGCGGCTTCCAGTGTGCAGTGCGGTAAATGCGGTGGTATTATTTCGTTCCTTGTACCAATTGTTTTATATAATTTAAGGGATGGAACTTATGATGTCATTGGCTAATTTATAATTGTGTGTAGAAACAGAATGAGAAAACCCTGTGTCACTAAAAGAGTACTAGGTATACAAAACGTATCTGTATGAAGTTAAATAATAGTCAAGGTAATCGTAAAATACAGAATATTTATAGCACTAACTAAATAAAACGCAAATAAGCTTCTCCTGAGTGTAGTGAGAATTATAATTATTACATGGATACACCCTAATTTCTCGATCAATTATGAGTAAAGTAGAATAACGAGTTCCATCAGTCTCCTGCATTCTGTAAGATACATTATCCACTGAACACAATCCTTGAACTGAAACGGAACGCGTAAAGCATTTGTTTACAAGAAAATATACTAAGAACTTATTTTATCTTCGCACGCATGTGTTATAAATCCCCACGTACCCAAAACTTGTTAGCTCTGATAAATCTTTCACTACGAGACAATATTATTGTACTGGGACTCACAAAGGATATATGGTGCAAAGTAAAACCGTCGGGAATACAATAAGAAGAGCCTTCATAAAGCTGAGTGCGAAACTATGTGTAGTCAAATATACCTAGTATATTTTTAGGCAGCAGTATTTAAATATGTATTTTAGCCGATGCTTGCTTCATATAAGAATTGCTAGAAACGTATCTCTTAGTAAAATTGCTCAAAAATCTTGAAGACATTTGAAAGTAATAATATGCATTGATATTCAAATTGTAACAATGTATCATACGAGTTTAAGTCATGAACATGTCTCTACATAACGCAGCGAGTAAATATATTGTTATACCTGCCAAACTAGTTTGTCCTTTAGTTTGGAATACACCGGCGTTAGTAATTCTGACAGTAGAAATATATGGCGTTGCTTTGCGAAGTCGAACAGGCTAGAAATTTCCAGAATCTTTCATTTTTATCCTAAAATAGAGACTGACTGTACGGTGTAAAAAAAATTAGACAGCCAGACATACAGTTTCTATACAGAGATATTTAATTAGAGCCTGAGACTCCTGAGGACGTAGGATGGTACGAAACGTTTTTTGAACTGTACTCAACTTTTAAACGACCGTTCGCCGTCGACGCCTCTTTGAAACGTGTCTTTGTCATGAGCGTCGTTTTTTTTCGCTTTCAACACCTACAGCTCGTTTTCTCTTAATTCTTTTCCATACAAAGAGTTTATTTGTGCGAAATTTCCAAAACTTGCCATTTTCTGTTTTTGGTCGAGCTTTTTCAACTGCAAAAGAATTGACGGCATCTATTTTTTGCGCCGTTTCCAGTCTTGGCGGGAAATTCAGTTTCAATTTCTCCTTCGTTAATGGTGATTTGTTTTATTTTGTTCTCCATTTCTTTTTTTGATGCTTCGAAAGAATTTGAATGGGCTAAAAAATCTTGAAATTGTAAATGATTTCAATGTTCCGAAAATCTATTTTAAATTCATGACGACGTCCATTTTTGCAATGCTTTCAATCCTAGCGAAAATTATTTCACAATTTTTCATGCATGAATGTTATTTTATTTTATCTTCCTATAAAGCGATAATTTATCGTTTGCAGTTTGATTTCTCTTATGTCTTTCAAAAAGACTTACCTTTTTTAAAAAAAATTCTGACTCTTTTTTGATTTTGTTTGATTTTAACGCGGTCATCAGCTTTATCTTGATGTTTTGTACCTATTTTTCGAGTTAATAACAGCAAGAGGTATGAAGATATGAGACATTGTGAAAATAATAACATTAAAATTCAATATTTATAAAAAAGACTTTATCTAAAATGTCTTTGTGAGGCATGGTTCCCAAAACACTGGCAGCATTACCTCGCTGAATTATAAGGCTAAGCCTCTGTGCGAAGTAACTGTCAGCCCAGCAATTAACAGCAATAACTTGTCAATAAATAATTTGATCAAGTGCATTTTTGAAACTATAAATATTTTCAACGCACAAAACTTTTTCAACGCAGTCCCTTTGAAGTTATTCATTTTTGCACCGTTTTCGGTCTTCACGGAATATTCGGTTTCAATTTCACGTCCGTGAACCGAGTTTTGTTTTATTTGGTGCCCCTTTATTCCAAGCATGTACATTTTTACGTTTGTTCCGATTTTTTTAAATAGTAGCTTTTTCAGGGCCTAAAGTTTTCGGAGGAAATACTGCAGGAATGAAAATTGTGATTTTACGTTGTGGTTAATTAAGATCAGTGGCGGCTAAAGCTCCGATATATCGATCAATCAAATAACCACTGCTGTATTCAATTTTGTATTTAATAAGATATCGAATATTCATTACAGTAAAAAGTGTAAAATGTATGTAATATATTTTTAGCATTGTGCTACGTATTGCGTTCGATATAAAAAATCGAAGTTCGAATACTTTTAAGAAGACCAACGAACAGCCTACTTAACTTATCATTCAATCACTTTTAGAGTTATTTACATAATTCAGGTTGATAAACATCTCTGTTGCCAAAATTTTAGAGGTCGAGGGAAGCTATAATTATCAACGGACCCACATTGCTGATGGAGCGTATTGTATGTCACACTTGTATCATATTTTATTAAATATCGTTTGTATGCAAGTATAAGTATTGAACTGCAACAACATATATTTCCTCCTCGATTGCGCCATCTGAAATCGGTTACAAGAAATCCAACGAAGCAGGATACAAATGGCGTAAATAGAATTGAAATTCACAATGTTTACTGCAAGAAACAGCTGTATTTCAGGCTGTAAGTGGTCACGTTTAGAACACTTGGAACAATTTAAACGTAGAATGTCTCGGAAACACTATTCTTAAAACGTGTATTCAAGATTACCAAGAGTTACAGGGAGTTTTGTGAAACAAATCTCGTTCTTTTTAAACGAAATAAGGATACAAGTGGGAGTGCTGTTCATCTGATGTTTAAAGTAGTTATTTTGATACGTGAAATAGACTACGAACTACAAAAACACGGAGAGTCACTCGTAAAAAGCCCCACTCGGTAATCTCGATGGTGCAGTTGAATTTGCAGTGTCTTATCTGAGCTTTTATTATGTTTATAGTTCTAAGCACAATCCAAGACTGGAGTGATGTTTGTTTTTCTTAAGATAAGTAAAAGAACTATCTAATGATACTGTAAAATATAAGACACGAAGGCAATGCAACTTTGTGAAGGTTGGAACTTTAATGTGTGACATAAAAAATGTTTATTGTCTTGCGCGCTTTTTCGCGCTCGCATGACAAATTAATAATAACAAATTAATAATGACAAATTAATAACAGCTCCATTATTTTTTCTGATTATTAATTAGGTATTATAATGAATTAAAAATATTTTTGAAAATATTATTCATTCTTATAATATTCATTAATTTTCTCTTGATTTATGTAGGTTTGGAGAGACATTACATGATATAAAAAAAATTGTATAAAAAATCAGTATTTTCAACAGCACGGTTTTAATTTCACAAAATGAATAAAATAATAGAAAAAACGGCCAAAACTTATGTATAATAATATACTATAATAAAGTATAATATCATAATTAATCAACCCTTTTACCCTCATTATTTAAACAGTTGGCGCTCCACCACTGTGCGCTTCTCCAGAAGTTTTATACCTTGCACAACGAATCTGTGGAACAATCTGTCGCATACGGTATTTCCGGACCGATACGACATTCAAACCTTCAAGAAAAGA
>DWFT01000030.1:0-17728 GCA_018246795.1 Microceris patrobas patrobas
TTTCTTGGCGAGATTAAATTTATAAAATTACATTTTTAATAAAACCGTACACCTTAAAACGTTGTTACATTATTCAATGATAAACACTTAAGACATAGGAAACCAGAACTTAAACCAAACTAGTTCTGTGCTAAGGCGATAACAGATTTTGCTTGTAGTGCATTCTAAACATCTCATAAACTTTAATAATCTCGCTAAACGTTGCTTAGTGGTGATGTAAATGTTGCTCGTACCTAACTGTGCTCAACAGTTACCATCAGCACTCGTTCAGCTAGACCACAAATCGCATCGAATCGCCTAAAGTACAGATCGAGTGGTTTTTGAACAGGAAATTCCCATTTTGGTCGCGCTGATCGCTTATCTGTCTGATCGCTTTAAACCCGATCAACATCCCGTCGATAACCAGTCTTAATCAGGGTTGCTGAGCCGCTTCGTTCAGACCGAGTGTTTAGTGGCAAACGATCAATAAAAATATTTAGGTCAACAAAGCAATAATATTCGTTGTTTTTTTAATGGTGTATGTTCAATGGCGTTAATGGTTGAGGTTTTTTTATAAATACGGTTGTCTCCTTGTGTTGTTAGTGTTCTTATTTTATATAAAATAACGAGGCATTGGGTTGTGTTATTTTGACTTGTAACATCGTTTCTGAATTGATCGGATAAGATGCGCTCAAAATTAAAGGTAAGCTGCGATAAATAAATGAAATCTAATCAGTTTATTCTAATTAAACTCCACCAAATTCATTGCTGACACTCTACAGTCAAACGTTTTGCCGTATTACGCTATGCCTAATGTTGAATCGTGCCAATCAATTTTCACTCTTATGCCCTACATTATAAATGTTCGCGAGATGTTTACATGTAGCTGATTGCGTGCCAGTGCGCCGATTTCTCCTCCAACTCCGAAACACAATTAATATAGCGTTTAATGTTTTGTAATCAATTTTTTTATTACGTTTTACGACTCCATTCATTTCGCTATCTCGTTAATAAAAATGATTCGATAAATAGTCATCATAGTGCTGGCACAATTAATATTGTAAATATTGACTTCGATTGTTAATATTTAATTGAACGTAACAATAAAGGATTTGTGCTTGGAATGTAACATTCAACATTGAAAATGTCCGACAGAGTAATCAGGAAGTAGAGACAATTAGAAGTTTTTTGTTTTCTATCATATAAGTGATTTATAAACTCCTAGAACACTTTAACAAGGAATAAAATGGGCACCTGAAATTATGTTCCAGATAGAAATAATCGAACATTATTTTACATATTCAGTGCAACAAGCAAAAATGTCATGAATGAATCATAAAATGTTATATCTAAGGCAGTAAGATCATTAACAATATGCACTTTAAATAAATATCTTTAGTGGTAATGTACGGTGCTCTAGAGTTGGACATAATTGGAGTTATGTTCGGCGGAAGTAATGCAAGGTTGAATTACTATCTACGTGTATCTATCTATATTACTCAATGATTCAATACTGTCTGCAACTCGATCCGCCCACGCCTTCCACGAATGTGCAACGTTGTCATAGTTCTAAGAAACATCGAAATTATCGATGTAATTCGCGAACTTATCTGTTTTAAGTTTTTTCTTTTCACTTTTTTTCCCGTCCAGTTTTTGATTGACGTGATTTGACTGGTTTTTGTATTCGGCGTCGATTAAAAAAAAAATGTTAATTCGATGCCAAATTTCATTATCATTATATTTTGCGTTTTAAATTATGTCGCCCGTCGTTTATTTTAGTATTTAAACGAGTCTTTAAATGTTATCAATTTATGCGTTATTCGACAGTTGTCGTGGTGTTTTTTTTTGTATTGTTCCCATCGAGGATATTCACTTTCAAATCAAATTTGTTAAAAAAATAATATTCCTGTCCTCGTTACTGATATTTAATCTCTATTATTTATGTTTATGAGTCCTTGGTAGCCGTGCGGCATCACGTAGGCGCTGCCCAGATAGCGTTTAATTGCGGGTTGACAGTGACTGCGCTAATCCTGCGGGGGTGGGCTTATGTCAGTAGATAAATGCACTAACGGTTGTTTCGGACGTGTTCCTGGGAATTGAGATGTTATGCAACAGATTAAATGTTGTATACGTCAGTTGTTGGTGTGATTTGACATAGATAAATGAAGAGATCTTTGAATGAAGGAGTGAGACAAAGCAAAATTTTCAAAAGAACTTCAACATCTCCATTTAGCTCATAACATTTTTGACTATTACATAGTGTGTAGATTTTTTAATTGGGTGAACAGTTTATTCTTGCGAATCATGAAGGTACGTTATCTTGAACGAGATTGCCTGTATCGAGAGATGTGCGAGCAAGTAGGTATAGTAGATGTATTGCGAAATTAGCTGAAGACAAACGAAAATCGCCTTCGCTTTCGCCGGCATATAAAATCTTATCGATTGTAAACATTAATAAAGTCGTTGAGAATCATTTGTAAGAAAAAAAAATTCTCGTGGATTAATTCAGCCACGTCGAGCACTAAATGCCGTACATAAATTGAATTGTGCACATTCATTTCGCATTCAGTATTGTGTAAACTCGGATCGCTCGATTGTTATCGCTCTATGCCGTAAAATACTAATAGCAATTTCGTGCACTGTAAAATTTTAACAAAATCGTGTTTTGAACAATATGTTTTAAGCACGCGTTTCGCTCATCTTCGTATTAATATTTGAGCATCATTTCATTCCAATGTATAAAACTTAATAGTTTCTGCTTAATTCATCGATCGCTTTTAAAATCAGATATTCATAAATTTAATTCGCTATCATCAAGCGGCTTAGCACAGCTTTTTCTTTGATCGGTTTATTATGGCTAAGTTATTTCCACGTTTAAGGTAATTGGTGACAATTTCACGACTTTGCCGGAGAGGATGGGGTCTGTAAACAGTCATCGACTCCTTTTATAGTCTCAAAAACGCCGAGAGCAAACAAAGCACCATAAAAACTATTTGTCGTTTACACGCGCTGTCAGCGTCACGTCTAATTTTCCTTTAATGTGGCACGTGTTCCAGATACAATCATAGACTCGTTATATAGTATTAAATCCAATGAATCTTTAATAAAACGCATCTTCTTAATAGTATATTCGGCAAATAATAATGAAGTATATAATAATAATGAAACAATCGAACGAACAGAAACGGAAACGTGAGAAAACGCTAACTGTGCTCAGAACCATTTGGTTTGTTTTTCTTCATTAAATTTTAACCGGTTCGAGGCTAAGATAACATCTACACCACATGGGCAAGTTTAGACGGTCATTAAATGCAGTGAGTGGGTCAATGTGCCGTGTTTGGTTGTTCATGTCGTCTTGTGTAACGCTGGTTGCTAAGAGTATGTACTTTACGATGTTTCTGTTGTTGAATCGAACCCTACGCGTTTTATTGATCCATACATCACCGATATATCGACATCGGTCGACGTGGTTTGCACAATACCATTGTCGATACCATAGATATTGGTTGATTCGATTATTCTGAGGAAGTTACAGTTGTTATAGATCGTATAAATTATTTTCCGCAATTAATGCTTTATTTCGAATTTGGTGAAACTTATCAAGGTTCAATGTTCGTTGCTCAACGAGCCTTAAGTTACTCGTAAGTATTTTAATTAGTGTCGCCGAAGTTTTTTACCTTTGTTCGTGTGTCGTAAAAAACGTTAATCTCGTAATATTTTTAAATGTTACCGTAATGTGTGTTATCTGTGACACTAAAATATTCGTTGTGAGGTTTTTTGTTTTTTTAATGCGATGCGTTTGTATATTTTTGGATCTCTGTGTCGGCGATCGCGCAATTTACGATACGCACGGAAGTTGCATGCAAATTACTGTATGTAGCATTATTCCTGATTAATTTAAACTTGAATATGAAATTTCGCAAACGTTCCCCGCACCGCTGGGTTTCATTTGCGTATATAAACATTTTTAACGTTCTCTCGTTCAAGACATTCGGCTCGTATACATGTTTGTTTATTGCTTTAATATTCGTATCGCCAGCTAAAGGGATTCAATTATTGCAAAATATTTAAAGTTTTCTTTAAGTAGGTATCGAGCCTTAACAAAATTTCCATTCTTACGTTTGTCCCTGTGATTGACATGATGAATCGTCCGAATCGAGCCAAATTTATGGCGAGGTCCATTTTTACGAGACGGCTATGTTAATGTTCTTGACGAAATTTTTCAAAGTGCGCATGCATCTTATCTCTACATGGAAATATAGGTGTTTTCTGAAATACGAATGTATCTTTGGAGGGAAGCTGGACCGCCGCGTTGGCCTAAAAGCCCGCCAGGAAATTACCACATCGTAAATAATTCATGCATTATTACTCAATCGTATTTGCGCAACGGTGAACGTTGCAGAGGGAAGATTTTTTGTCTGTGTCGCTTTAGTAAAACGTTTTTCTTACGGTATTGTCCTGTCCGTTGGCGAATCAGGAATACGAACATGAGGAGAGATGACTCAAGATACACAAACTAACAAGCCGGTGAGCGTAGGTATACCGATTTTGGATGCGTTAAGCAACTGTTGTACCTATGCTATGTGAGATTGCCACAGAATTCGTGAAGTCGATCACGATAATTACGTTCGAAAGGAACATGGGAAAGCAGCGCAGGACGCTATATATCACGATTAATATAATATCCTCACCTCACTGTTAGCACGTACAAGAGTAAAACGTTTTGAAATTATGCATTTAAATCAACCGTCGTTGCTTTCGTCTCTCGCCCGCAGTCACTTATCTATTCTCCAACATCGCTATCATTCACGTCCACTCCTTCGTTACTCATCTCACCAAATATGATCAAGTGCGCTTTCATAAGTTCGTTCCGAGCTTTGTAACGGTACCATCGTCACAGTGACCCGACGAAAAAGAGCAGAACGGACGATCGGCCGGCCGACCGGTCACGGCGTTACAGGTGCGTTCACTTTCAATGTCGCTACGATTTATTTTTATGGTTTTATGCCACTTTGGACGCCCATAAGCCTAATTTACTTGACATCGTTGCATCTATAACGCTTTGATGCTTTCGTCCAATTCGGAACACTCACTTCCGTGAAATATTCGTATTATTGTGATATATAGTCCGTGGTTACAGTATTTATGCTGTTGTAGATAAATATTATTTCTCCACGCCAGGTCCCTACGGGGTAGGCAAAAAGCACTTAATTACAAATATTTCTACCTTACTAACCTGCCGTGCTTAGTGTTGTAGATAATGATGTCTTAATTCTAGAAATATGATCATTATCAAGTATTTTGTCGATCCACTGATAGACGCGTCTCCTTTCAATAAGAGAAGGGCTACCACTAACATAACGGCATGTAACTGAACCTTTCATAATTGTCGTTATATTCGCCGTATCATTAATATATTCGTCGTACCGTATCCGCTAATCGACGTCCATTTCTCTTGATGTATTATGAAATTTAAAGTCGGTGCGCTTTAATAGTCGTTTAAAATAAAATACGATTGTATATAATTTATAGTTCATTAATCTACAATAGTTTCATTGCCGAGTACTGGCGGAACTCAAGTGTTTTAATTAAAAATATAGTATGCACTTTAAATCCACGATGTGGTCCAAGGGCTCTCGTGTCTCTTGCCGACATAAAAAGTTATTGATCCTCACGTTCTACGATACTTAAGTTGTCTTGTGCTTCTTTAAGTATTCCACTTTCGTGTCCCGGAAGACTTCATACAATAATTATAGTTGTTGTTTTATCTTACACAGGTGATTTGTTAAGCAAAATCGTTTCAGGGCTTGGAACGATTGCTTGATGCCGATCCATGGGTTCAGCAGCTACGGCTGGAACGTATATTTTATCCTCGTATTTCAGGTAGCCAATCGCGTTGATTATACGGCAAATGGGTTCTGGGACAATGGTAACGGATTGGGCGACTCTAATCCTGTCGTTAGTTACACCATAAGATTATATGTGTTCCGTTAAGCGCGGTATTACAGGCATATCTTGCTTGATTTATTCTAGCTTAGTTTCGACCAAACCGAGAAAAACCTGGTACATGCAATGAATGCGTGGAATTCGGATGTTCTCATGATATGATATAGATATATATGTTAAATTACAAACCGAATCCGATGGCTCATGTTGTTATAGTAAGCGTAATAGCTTTCAATAACTGCTGTTATGACTATTGAGCTAAAGCTTCACCTTCAGATGTGCCAACGTATGTAGAGTGCCTTTTTGATCTAAACCGAACCTTCGGTCGGTCGCTAATTAAAACGTTTCTTCTCGTGTTTACTGCGAAAAAATATAGTTATATTTTCAACGGTTCGTTCTTACGATTACTTTCACACTTCGATGTTCTACATACATTAATTTGTAACATTGCTATAAAAGTTTAATATGTTTACAGTGTATTTTCGAATATAGGTCGGTTCGTGATCAGTGGCAACTCGGTGTCGGACGTCTATGACGGACATCGAAATTATTGTATGAATCAGTCATAGATGCGTCGGTTCCTATAGAACTAATTGCAAAATACTGTCATATAATGACCGAAATGTCTTCCCTGTAGAGGATCTATCGTTACGTTGTAGTAATATTATAACAAATAATGGTGCTCAGTGTCAAATGTGATTTGAAAAAACTGGGTTCGTTGTAATTACTGCTTTTTTCCCGGAAATTATGCGTTTCATTTGCATTTTACCTGCTTAAAACATAACATTACTGTATTTCACTAAAGGGGTAGACAGAGAAGTGTAGTACTCCGACCAGTAATGTTGTATATTCTACGTAATATGAGCGAGATTATTGCTGTACCTACATCATGTAAAAATCCGTTATATTACTGGAAATTTCAAATTAAAAATCCCTAATAATACATTACCATTCTAACAAAGTTAAAATAATGGGTCTACCTTAATAAAAATAAAGGTCATAGTTAGCAATCCGAGTACTAAGTGTAAAGTACCTACTAATAAAGTAGGGGTGGTCTGTTGGCGCTCACAAAATAATGGGCACGTCCAACCGGTGGATTACGGTCATTAAAGATCTGTCGCATCATCGGCGCGTAACTGGAAGCGAAGTTGAATTTTTCCTCGCTTAATAAATAATTTACTAAAATTGGTTTATTTTATCTTGTATACTTCGGTCTTATTATTATTATATCCGTATGTCAGGTTCCTTACGGAATAGGCGGAGATTATCGGGATACTATGATGAAGAAAATAATCGAAATAATATTTAAAAATGTCCGTGAATTCACGCCCAATAAAAGAGAATCTTATTGCTGATTATAATTATTTAGATGCATATATTTCTATTACTTCATTTCTATGAAATATACTATTGACACCAAAAACCAAAGAATTAATGTGAGGAAGGGTCTTTTTGCTTTACTCGGTTGAATGTAAGATAATGATTTTATTTCATTAGATCAATAGGTTAGACAATGCCTGCTCAATGAGGACGGCAAGAACTGATCAGATTTGAAATTATGAGTAAAAAAGTTATTAATTTATTTACCTCGCTCGCTCGATACTCGCTGTCGGTTAAATGTCCATTCACCGTCTTAACAGTAATGCGGCCAATTTATGGCGTTTTCTTCAATCTAACCAAATTATCACATCCACTGAGCTATAATGCAGTTTTTTGTGTTCTTGATAGTCTTGATAATCCATATATGGGATTTTATTTCTTAATAAATATGTACATATATATGTGAATATAAATGGGACGCACGCAAACACACAGACACATACATATGCCTTTCATGCGTCTCTCCTAAGTAATGTGTAATGAAATTTAAGTGGGTGACAAATTACACTGTCTAAATAACTAATTTATTATAATATAATATAAGTAATATAATCTGTGGATACATTAACTATGCTCATACATTAATACGTATCTCACTATACGTACGTATCTCACTGTACGTACGTATCTCTACGTATACGTATCTCTATCACTATACATAAAACTGTTATGAGCTGCTATTGAGCGACGTGACCACTACCGTCCATAAACCACTTATTTTCATACACACAAAAGGCCATTATAATGATATTGGATGTTGTCATCGCTCACATACTCGCCATTAGCTCCCAATTCATATATTATACTTTAGTGTGGTTTGTGATCGTGAACAAAACCATGGGGGTTCATTTTAATTTTATATTCTCATGATTTCGGGACATAAAACGTTTTGAGCCATACTATCATATCTAGCATTACTGATTTAAATATTGAGCCAGTTTAACGACAAAACTAAATTCGTTTTTAATGTTATTATTATGTGGAAACTGGCTTACGAATGATGTACAAATTGTTGTCGACAGGGTTAGCGGTAAGATAATATACTTGGTGTTGTTAGTGACTGCAAGTGGGAGGAGGGGCAGGACAGAATATTCTCGATAACCAATCGGTCGGTTGAACCACCTAACAATAGGGACCGTCTTCTTCACGACTTCAGTAGTGAATAGACACATTCTACATCCTGGCCTGCAACTCGCTCTCTATCAGGTGAGATTGCAGTCAAATGCAAGCCTATTTCTAAATAAAAAGAAGTCCTATAAACGTAAAGTTTTAAACCTTACTCGTATCACACCGGACGTGGTATTGGCTATGTTAGGTACAGAATTAGAAGCGAATAACTCCAACAGCGGCGACCTTACCGCCGGGACAATATCGTACGCCAAACGAGATTGTGAAACACATAAAAACACCATACAATAAACCGTATTAATATTCAATGCACTCGCACGATGCCATTTGTCGAGTCGCCCACCATACAGCGGCTTCGTTCAGCATCATACGTACATTGCGCTTCGCTCTTTACTTCTTACGCTTGTATATATTTACGATCAATTAATACGTTTCTTATACGAAACGGTGGCCGCTCACACCAAACACGGATTATGTTTATTAGGGTTGGCACATTTCAGAAAAAAAATATTTGATATTTTATTATATGTAGTTGTTCGTAATACGTTTTTCAATATTTAATGTAATTTAATTATTATATAAAACATCCGTGACGTTCGAACTGTGTAACATCGTCATCATAAAACCTTTTATCATTTCGTTATTGGGTACGGATCTCGCCTCAGAATGAAGAGTTACGTGTAGTTGAGTTTATATTGTTAACAGATGTATGTAATCATCACTAATCAACTCAAACTCAAACTCAAACCAGTATCAAACTCATTTATGTAAATTATTAAATAATTATTATGTAAAATCAAACTCATTTATGTAATGTACTTCTTCTCTAAGTCGTCAGTTTCATTTGACATATTGTACAATTTTATGAATGGTTAATAGATACCCATTTTTTAATTTTTGATAAGTTATTGAAGTAACTTGTTCTGAGTTTAAAATGAACCATCATCGTCAGCCTCCAGATGTCCACTGCTGGACATAGGCCTCCCCTAATCCGCGCCGCTCCTTCAAAACCCCCCCAAATGAATACAAAATTGTATATACTTATCAAAAGCCGTCAAGTCATATACTTATCAATCGTATTTAACGTGATAAAAAAAACAATGAATATTACATAGTGACCTTGTTGACAGCCCTAACATTAATCCCCCATAATGAACAGCAATAAACACATGCCTTGAACAGGAGCCAGCGATTAGTTTTATAATCTGTATTTATAAAAGACCCCTAGGAGAGTCTCATTTAAATTTTATATCTAAGCAATATCATTAGAATTCATAATAAGCCATAGTACTGATGAAAAATTAATTTTATAAATCATGGTCTAATATTCCGTTTGCATGAACACGCAATGCTTCCATTTCTGTTAGGAAATGTGTATTAACAATTTGAATAATATTAGCCTTAAGGTATTAAGTTTTTTCCTAAACTAATATTAAAATAATAATTAAAACACTTTATTTATAGTTTATTTAAGTCATTTGTAATTAAGATTAAATATGCTGTTAGAACAGTTTCTATGACACAAATACGGATATTTACAATTTTTTAAAAATCGTTTTATGGTTTATTTGTAATTAATCACTATTTTAATAGAGAAACCTTTTTACAATAAGTTTTACTTATTTATTTGTTCTTGTAATAAACACTCATCCTACCTAAATAAATAAATTTAAGTAATTATGTATTACTAAATAATTTAATATTTAATAACAACTAGTAAATTTTCACTTCATGTCCTTGGCATTATGTGAAACGATTAAATTAAAGATTAAATTGTGAAAGTTGTAAATACTATAAAATGAAATGTGGTCATCAGTGTTCGTTGATTCAACATTACAAATTTAATTTTCTTTAATAATTTCGCAATTGATTAAAATGGCAATGAAATGGAATGAAATAATTTCTGTATATAGTAAATCGTTATCCGCGTGGGCGACAGTTCCCACCTTCAATTTGCCGCTAAACACGGCCTCTGGTCATTGTTTATTCACGTTTATGGAATTCTTAGGATTTCACTCCTAATGGCTCATTGGGAAAGTATTGTAATAAATTTGTTTATTTATAGATATGACCAAAGCTGTTGTCGCCGCGTAGAGTGTGACACAAACATACTTATAGCGAATGAATGTCGTCTATTGTTGTGGTATAAATATTTTGATATGACGAAAACATTCAAGAATGCCTCGAACCGTTATTTAGTTTAGTTTGCAATGTTGAATGAAAATACTCATTAAATATGAAGTAACTTTTGAATTGTACATTAGTGATAAATGTCTATGTTGATTTATTGAGACTTATGAGCCCGAAAAGGTTAATAAATGATTGCAGTTAACGTTAATATAAAGATCAAAACTATCGTGGTATTGTTTTTTGAAGATGGTATGCAGTTTACCAATATTTAATACTATGTACCCAACTGCCCACCCTCATATGACTTTTATTCTTATCCGTTATGCTTACATTTTCTAATTCTCAAACACCCGCCACATCATTTTCAGTGTCGTGTTATTTCATGTCTATTTTAAAAAACGACATCTACCCTTTTTTTCGACAGTTTCTCGAATCTTCTAGTGACGTCCCCACTTTCTACATCCAGCTATATACTATTGATCCCCAAAAACTGTATTGCTCTTATCCGTTTCGTTTCGCAATATCAGATTATAGAGTTGCTTATCTGATACTACTTGTCAATCACACACTGACAGATAGTTTTGTGTATCTACTAATCGGCATCGATATCGATACAGAGCGTTCAGTTGTAATCCTTTGGTATTTTCATCTCACGATGGCGCTTAGTTTAAACGATATTCATTCTTATATGTATAGTTTTAAGGATTAATTGAGGTGTAACGGATTTTTGATTCACTGTATCATGCAATTATTTCGACATCTACGCAACGTATTTGCGTCTTAACGTCCATAGCATCCACTGGACCTTATCTATCGACCAGCGCTGAATCTTATCTGTCGATGCAATCGTAATTAGCAATGATATGTAGTATATTGTTATGTAAAGTTTTCAAAATATCAGTAGGCGTGACTTTTTCATATACTTCGCTTGAACTTCAAAAGCGATTGGGACATTCCATCAGTTTATACAGAAGAGAAATTTCGCTACCGGAATCTATTTCAGTGAGTAATGTGTTTTTGTGTCATTCATCTCAACATGTTTATTTAGCCTCTTCGTCCTTTAACTGTCCTATTTTTATTTTTTTTATTGAATAGGGGGCAAACGAGCAAACGGGTCACCTGATGGTAAGTGACTGCCGTCGCCCATGGACACCTGCAAACCATTTTACTTGTTCAGCTTATTATGTCACGTATATATCTATGTATAACCTACCACTAGTAACTATCTTCTTCAATATATTCACTGTATTTTTCTCTTCTGTTCTTAGCGGACACTCACACCACCGCCGCGTGCACCACGCACAAAACTGGTACACTTAAACTACTAATGAACCCTGGATGTACTCGTTTCATTTATTAGTACTAACTAGATGTAGCAGCCACCAATACTTAATACCACGTATCGGCCTATTATCAGTTACAGGTATCGGCTTAAATTATATCGAATTCTCGTAAGATTGCCATTTGCTATTCGTTTTATGCAGTTGTCGACCTTATGCTTTTAACGTTAGAGGTGAGTTATGTGTGCGTGTGTTATTTTAGTTGTAATAGATTTTGTCAACGCGTAAAACGTTCGGCCGTAAAACGTAAAGTTTTGCTGCCAACATTTAGATCTTTGCGCCAGATTAAAAATGCTCAGATGTAGAGAAATGTATTTGTAAACTGCTAAATGGGGACGTTGCTTTCTTACGCTAACCGGACCAATCGGTACTAATGGTCTTGTTCCTACAGTTATATCATCAATTAATACTGTCCAATATAACCTCTTGTAGTCTTGACGCGCTTCAATACAGCAAGCGATGTCAGCTCTGACTCTTTGAATGAGTAAGAGCTCGAGACAAAATTTTCCAACTTGTACGGCGCGATGAACTGTCGGTTGCGATTGTTGTCGTTACATAACAATCAATAAATATTGTCGAAGGCCTTTTTAAGGACATCCGACGAACAATTTTGTCAGTGGCCCACCAGTTGTTCGGACTCAGGTAATTTACTGGAGCCATGTGAAGTGTGCTCCAGATCTCACCAACTTACATGATCCAGCAGTGGAACGTAACCAGAACTGGAATCAGTAAATAACAATCTTATTACCGATAAAATTGGACTAAGTCATACGAATAGTCCTGTTCCCACAGCATTGTTCACAATTGGTGCGAAGTGACCACTGGGTGGTAGTGGCCACTTGTGTCTGCTGTTCGTTCGCTGCTCTATTCACATAAAAACCAACTTTAGATCAAAGTTAAAGTCATAACAAGTGAGATGAAAATATAAATGTATTCGTGACCGCTCTGTTCGCTTTTATGTGTTTTGATTATTTTTAAATGTAAAATTAAGCATTGCAATTTAATGCACCAAATACGTACTTGTAATAAAATATGTACTTCTATAGGCTGATGAAAGGATGAATGAACATTTAGTACGTTTGGTCATTACATCGAATTTAAAAGGTGAAAAATGAACCTATGAAAGCGTCATAATTAATATGATATTTTCTGGGTGATAAATGACTTTTCTTTGCTAAAAAAAAAATTGCTTGATAAAATTTATCTCTTAATTAAACATAACTTTTTTGCATGTAACGATAGAAAACAACATAATCAGCTGCGGATATCGATATGTATGTACTTTAGATCCATTAATCATACGTTAATCTAATCTTATCATAATCTTCTTAACGTATCATGATGTATTTTATTCGATGTAAAAGAAACAATCTGGAGATTATAAATAGATATTTCTGTATTATAATTTCTAATTTATTCTAGATTTTTTGCTGATATATTTTTTACTTTTTTTGACATGTCTCCTTAAACATCTGAATGATGTATTAATTATCCGTGACAGATTTGAATATTGGTGCGGCTACGTGTCCGTGAGTCCCACGGTAGTCTATATAGATACTGACACTTGTCTATGGTTATAAGCAACAGCTTTATTCTTCATAAATAATTATGAAATTACTGGCTTAATAAGTCGTAGTATTTTCATGATTTTATTTCACTCTTTATTTTTTAATTGGGATTTTATTTGCTGTATATATTCTATGCGACGCTTCAGCACGGTGTATGGGTTTTTATTAATCTCTCCCCAACAAACTGCTTGCTACAAAACACCGCCACGGGAACACGGGCACGTGTAATTTGCTCGTCTTAACTGCTAAAGTTAACTTTTTTATTTAACGATCACTTAATGTTGTAAAGTTGCAAAACAAAATCGTTTTTACTATAAAATGCAGCCGGTTACCTGATTTTCTCGTGTTACGTTAATGACTATTAAATTATAAGGAATCTTTAGACCCGCGGCCCCGTTCAAGGTGAAGGATGCAGGAGGAAATTAGTAGGTGATTTATAAGACTGTGGTTCCACTGGCACAAATTTACCTACATCATTCTTTATGTTCACAAAACATTTTACTTTTTCATTATTTGAATTAAGTCTTCTACTATCCGTGCCTTGGTATCCCATAACAGAGGCAATATTTAGTCTATAACTTATTGTGTACAATTTTTTGTAAACGTGTCATAACGTTAGTGTTATTGGTTATCCTAATATATAAATATTTGAAATGCAAATTTTGTAATTACATTAGATTTTACTTGTAATTTAATTTTTTGTTAATTTACTTATTTAGGTATTTCTGCATATTATGTATATTTTGAAAATATCGATGAAATTCGCACATCAAAACTTTCTAATGAAATATAAAGATATGTTTAAAAATGTGACAGGCCTGCTGATATGCATATAGATATATATTTGAAGAATGTCTTATCGCGATAGGATATCGGGAAGGAAAGTTAGATCACCTTTTCGGCTTTTGGTAGCATGAAAATAGCTGTCAATAAGTTGTCGGCTTTAAAGGAGTGACTTGGAACTTAATAAAGATAATTAAAACACTTTCATCAAATGTTATCTATACATATAAATAAAATTAAAGTGTCTGTTTATACTATATGTGAAAGTATATACGGTACGTATAATAAAAACACAAATTTTAGATTTTTTGTCTGTTCCGCTTAATATCCGAAACGTCTAAACTGTTTTCAATGGGACTGTCACTGGCAAATAGTTGATCTTATGAGGAGTAACTTAATTTATTTTTAATTTAGAAAAAGTTTTAAGTTTCCACGTAATAAAATTAAAATCTATACAATGCCGTACGCGAACGAAGTCACAGACAGAGATGGTAATGAATAAAATAGTAATTGATTAAATTATGTACCGGTTTAATTGATGCTTAGCTTTTTCGGGATAGTCCATTTGTTTCGGACTTATCCCAGGTCTTATATCACGAGCTACTGCCGATCACAGTAAGGTTGCAGCAAAGACATTAGTAAATGAAAAAATATATAGGTATTACGTTTTTTTTTATATTTTATAGCCTATTTGTAAACATATCTCTCTAGGTTTACGAATACCATAAAGTACGACAAAAACAAAACAGTCCAACGATCACATCTGAACTCAACATAACCGACTAATCAGTAATTCATATTCACACCCATCTTTAGCAGCAATATACATATATTTAAAGTAACAACGTGCGAACTATCTACAAACTCATGAAGGTAGCAGGCAAGTCGTGTAGCTACAAACGGCTGAGTGGCGTGCGAGTCCTGTATCAATATTTAAAGACGGCCATTCACGTACCGCGCCGCATCGGTATGATAACCAGCGCTGGCTCTATTTGCATATGTATTATGGATGCTCGTTGGTCGGTTGCGTGCTGGTACGCGCCGCGCTTCCTCCTGCCCAGCGGGGTGGATACAGAGCTGCATGTATCGGGCCCGATTGATGGATATCTGATATTTAAACCGATGTCTGATCGCTGAAATCGTTCGAGAATGTTTCCAAAGTATATAATCTGTACTTATAAAATACAGGGAATGTAATGGAGTGATATTGCAATTATTTTTATTACACTCTAGGGACTTCATTACCCTTCAGAGAATAGGTAGGGGGAGTATGATATGTCTGAATGCACGTATGTATCCTGACATGCCTGTCATGCTTCTTTTACATTCAGCACGCTCTCTCCTCACTCTGCCTGTTTGGCACATGCAAATACATTTTACATAGAAGCTTATGTACAGGCAATTTTATTACATTAATTGATTAACTCCATTAAAACCTCATAAAAGATATTTAATGAACATTTCATTATTTATTAGGGACACGTACGCCTGACAAGCCGGTTCGGACGAGAAGGCCGAAGCGCATATAACATATAAATACATACTTGCGATGAAATAAAGATAAAAGAATACTGTTGTTAACAACTGATGTAGTTTTCTTCTTAACTTTTCTCTCAACAAATCCACAATATACATACCTGAAGTTACTGTTTCATGTAAAAAACATAAAAAATCTATAGATATGGATTATGGTTATTTACTGTACAGATACATTTTATTCAACGAAAATTTATCATTAAAGCTCCGAATACTAACCATATGACATTCCTTTGATCGCATTTAGCGTTGTCACGCAACTCAGTCAAGACGTGTCTTTTTAATATCAAAGACCATCTGAATATAGTCCCCTTGCATTCTATTTCGACTGCACCATCAATCCGCCGCATGCACCTGCGTCCTCGTATTATTAGGCGTCGCGACGCCGGCCGTCGACCCCGACGACCTGTTTACCGAAATAGAGCGAGCGCGCGCGTGCCAGACGCATCGCTTTGTCAAACATCTAGCTGGGAATAGGCTGTGCATCCTCGTCAGCTCTGCCAGCTTAGATTCAATACATACATATAATATAACGTTCCACTTGTATATCCTCGAAGGGGTAGGTATGATTCGCCAGTTATGTGTTACGTCCCGTCGTGGAATAGGGCATGTGTACTATAACCACGATATACCCACTTCATACCACAATATAAGTTGCTGAATATGATATTAAATATCCTTCTGTACTCAGACGGTCCGCTTTCATTGTTAATATGCTGTTTGACATACATTCTTATGTCACATATAATATACATTTATTTTCTAAACGAATTTAGATGTATGTCGTATATTGCCTTCATTATTTCATGTCTTGATTCAAAGGCTACTTAAAAGAACAGAAAAGGGACCACAGAAAACGGACTAGATGATATTACAATTTAAGTAATCGATAATTACTGGTGTTATTCATGTCTGTTACTAAAATCGATAATGTGATTTAAATAATATTTTAATGCACCTTATTTAACATATTTGAATAAACCATCAATGTCGATATTAAGGTTACTTTCAGTTTGGTTACTAACTTTAACACTTTTGATCATATAATAAATGTATATAGAGCAATATCCGTGTCACAAATCTATTATTAAAACGCGATAGTTGTGTTAAATTCCTTTTCAAATGTTCTCATTAATTTTATATGTCAAAGCGATGAGATTTTATTTAGCGTCGTTAAACAAAGCTTCGTGGTATCGCATCGCGTTTATGGCCAGATTAGGGTTGATACATTACATTACGTGTTTGTGTCACTCTTCTACGTTCTCTCACTCTCAATACATCTCTTGTTTCTGACTCTGTTGTGGTGTTGACAATATCTGGGATCGGTTCATACACTCTTAGTTTAATAATGAAACCTAACAAGTTTTCTTCTTCTGTTTATTTGAAAAATGTTACTTGTTTATACTTTTAACTTTATATATTAATCCGACTCGTCTATACGGAAGGTATATATACATATATGTATATGGTTACGAAGGGCCATTTGGGGGAACATATAAAACCTTGATGGGAAACGATCTTTTTGACGGAAATCAATTTCAACATGGCAAAGTAATTCGAGTCGCCTTAATTACGCAAACTTCAAACATTAGCGAGTCGGCCGCATTCGTTAATATATCGCGTGCGTTCAAAATATTTTTAACGATACCGATGTGATTTCACAAGATCGTTCAGATATTATTATTTATCGACAGTGATTTTGCGCAGACGAAATTTTTAATAATTTTGCGGATGTATTTATATGTGTGCGTATTTTATCATTTGGCCAGAAAATATGGCTGAAGCAAACATTTGTTTTGAGAAATACGAAACATTTATTCTCTTATTATTAAAATACTGGGATCTAAAGGAATCGTATTTAACGTAAATGTAATACATTCTACATTTTTAATGTCACTAGAGAATTTAGAATTGCTTTCTGAATTACATTGCATTTCT